>ML787266.1:763284-784748 GCA_009831015.1 Picea engelmannii
AATCGTGTATTACTGTATATCTGTGTTTATGGTTGCATCTCTGATACATTTCTGTTATATTATTGAATATCTGCAATATCTCTGTGCATTTCTTTATTATATCTCCACTCTCATTTCGTGCCGAAAATAATCCGGATCATTATTTTTGTGTCTTCTTTATGGATACTATCAATGAATTTCGTCTTAATCTAGACATCGTCCAATGATCTGGACCTAGATCTCTAAAAACCATTATTTTGTCATTTCTGACAAATGAAATCCTAAATGGATAAGGACCCTCTATAGAACTTTTATAGAAATCATCTCTGCGGAAAAAATCCATAAGTTTCATCCCAATATGACTTTATATGCTCTAGTTATGGCCAAAATAGGAAAATGGATCCAAACTTTGTTTGTTTTTTTGACACTGTGGAGAAGTTTTGCCTACAGGGCAATTGCACCATTGATCTTAAAATCAAAATAAATCTAAATCGTTTGTCGGAGATTCCCATTCAGACTACTTAAGAATTGAACTCAAAATGGACTCCGAAAAGAGAGTATCGAAGAATATTCCTTTTCGATACCATCATAGCTTTTTATTAAGAGTTCACAAAATTAGGTAAGTTTTACCGCTTTGACCCAAGGGTATCAAAGAATATTTCATTTCAATATCGTTAGAAATGATCACTCGGGGTTCCAAAAATTAGGTAAATGTTACCACTCCAACCAAAGGGTATTGAGGGATATTCCCTCTCGATATCATTCAAACGTTTCCTTTGGAGTTTAGAAGGTTGATGAAGTTTCACTACTCTAACCAGAGGGTGTCGAAGAATATTCCCTTTCGATACCTAGACACTCGAAGTTGAAAAGATTAGGAAATCTTTGGTGCTCCAACCAGAAGGGTATCCGAGAATATTCTCAATCGATACCTTATCACTCAGAGTTGAAAATATTAGGAAATCTTCATCACTCCATCCATAAGGGTATCAAAGAATATTCTCGATCGATACCATCAGAACTCTTTTGAATGAGATGTTTCGAAAAATCCTTTTCGAAAACACATCTCAATGAGATCTGACGGCTGAGAAAGATCCCGAATGATCTAACAACTCTCGTTCTTTTGGGATCCTGCTATTAGCTTCTCTTGATGCCCGACTCTGAAGTCCTTCCGACACTTCCTTTCCTGAAGGCCTGTTGGGAATGCCTTTCTCAGACTTCTAAGATTGAATCGTGACTGTTGATTTCCTATGACTTCCCAAATGATCAAAAATGAAGGCAGACCATCGATTTACCTCATTTCTCAAACCCCCAAAATGAATCTCGTCTGTCGATCTAGTAAATTTGTCAAACTTAAAAAACTTTAAGATTTTTATTTTTTTAAAGAGTGAATTTGGGTCGTTAATCTCAAGATTGGACACGATCTTGACCGTCGATTCTCTGAAAGATTCGTCGTGCTATTGTGACCATTAAAATTTTGAATTTTTGTTTTCAATCTTCCCAGTCAAATTCGACTCTGCAACTCCACAGATTGAATCCATTAAACTTCTCATGAATCGAATCTAAACACGGATTTTCTCATGAATTTGGGGATTTCACTCTAATTTTTCCACCATTTTCCGCAAAATTCATACCAGTTGAATATGTAACAGTGAATCTGCCTGATTTTCACCCATTCTAGCCCATACAAGTCCGGTGTTTCAACCATAATCTCTGATACCAATCTGTAACATACCCAACCACCCACAAGCTAAGCACAATGCCTCCAAAACTCACTTTTAAACCGATTTTGAATTTTGATAATAATTAATCTGAAATCAAACATGAAAGGCTCACGTGCATTAATCAATATCCATGCTACAACATAAAATAAATAAATAGTGTACCATGCACAACAGACAACCAAAAAGAATGCACCCAGAAATACATCTAAGAGATAATTAAATACACAACAGAAAATACATTGTACAGAAAACACAGAGAGCACTTATCTTTCAAGTAAACATTCACCAACTGGATGCAGAACAAGGACATTCCTCCCAACCAGAGACACTGTTGTTCATTTAATCTCAACAACATGTCACCCCCAAGCCAGGGCTATGAATCCACAAGGACGGGTCCTAGGCCAAATATAAAACACACAACAGTTGGCTAACTAGCTCTCAGGTTTCCTAACCACACATCAAATCTGAATTTCCATCTCTCTTCCCCCCTCAGCCTGCACAACCCAAATAAATTAACACCTTTCTTTGCCATGCAGTCCCTCATGTTGTTCCATTTCTCTCCATGGATCCAGTGCTACTGGTCAGGAAATCTCCCTATTGGAAATTCCAAGGATTCTCAGTTGTGGACAGTTTTTTCTGAACTACCATCAATCTCATGCACTCAGGCACCCATTCCCTCTTGGAATGATCAATAATTTATTACAGCCATGTAGCGATGGCTCTCTTCCTCCAACCATTTGTTTCCATGCCCCCCCACCCCCCAAGAGCACACAAATTCTGCAAGAGTGAAATGAGGAATTCTAAAATGAAATGATTAACCAAGAGCAACCCCCAAATGTCCCACAGGTAGGGTTTATATAATTACATGAAAACAAGAACCACATGGCCTTCCTCCTAAGAAGCTCATGTAACCCCTTTTCTCCATAAAGTCAATTATGGGTAAATCAAATATAATAAAAAGACTTAGCCCCTTAAGCCCCCTCTCTCATGGAATCATAGCCCCCTATCTCTTTCGTCCTTGTTTGTCTTGCATCCAACAATGCATTTTTTTATTAATGTATATATATGTATTACATTTCCTAGGCACTCTAGCCCCTTTTCAACTTTACCAGCTCACCAACCTAAGTCACAATTACATAATACATTATAGTTCATAAGGGTTAAAACTGGGGTGTTACAGTTTTGCAGGAATTGTAACACCTTATTGTATCTTCCTGCTCCATATTGCACTGGCCTCCATATGCATATGTGTAGCACCTTATTTTCTGTATCTTTTTCTCATATGACTTTATGTTTTGGAGGAGCCATTAGGACTAATGGAAAATTTGGGTTATCATGATATAAATATGTGAGGGTGTAGACATTTCAATAGTAACACTCTTAAGTTTACTACTTCAGGGTGCCTATGCATTGTCCTCCAAGTATATGTAAATCTAAATGGAGCTTTTATGGATCATTTCGGGCTTTTAGTTACACTTTAGGACTATTAAAGGTACGAATGAATGTTATTTTAATGGAATTGTGATGTACTAAAAATCCATGTTTACAGATACATGTTTCTTTATATTTAAGGTTTTGCTTACATGTATTTAATCATGCATTTATTAAGTATTTAGAAGGGCATTGTCTAACTGTTCTATGTTTTGACCTTTTTCGCTGGTATCCGACAACATCAATCTGCATGGAATCACAATTTATTGTTGTTTAAATTGAATTTCTAAATGAAAATATGAATTCAACATGCTAAAAAACCTTTGGGGCACTTGGATTATATAGAATTAACCACTCAAATATGTAGATCCAATAATTTCTTACCGGATTCGGCCAAAATTAAACAGAAAATACACCTGAAAAAGGGCCAAAATGTAGAACGGTTAGACTATGACATTTAGAAACATCTTTAAAGATTTAGAACGATGTTTCTCTTGAAAAGGAAATAATTTTAGTTGCATGACACATGGTCAAAATCAATGAAATGAAAAAGTCACCATTTTAAATAGAGGAAGTAACATTGTTCAATGTTTAGTTAATATTTTTATATTATAAATAACAAACATGATTTTTATATTTATATTGTTAATAATAAAAAATAAAAAACAAACTTTTGAAATTTTAAATAATAACTTTATTTATTATTTTAAATACAACATGAACGGATCTAATGGTTAAGAACATGTTTCCTCTTTGGAGGTTAGAGACTCAAATCTAGAGGGGGTAGGGTATGTATACCTATGTAAACTTTAGTAGTCAAATCGATGCACTGAGGTGGTCTCATACACCAATGTTCATTGTCCCACAAATAAGGGGGACTCATACACCAATTTGGTGTCTCGATTGGCGGTGACCTTAAAAATAGATTATTATGTTAAAGAATATTTCTGGATAAATACTCTGTACCTGGTTTTGAAATGTTCAACGTTTTGAGTGGATGCTCCACCCATCATCCGAGACAACCAAAAAATTCATATGTAGGAAACGAGTGCCGAGATTGTATTTAAAGTGTAGAAGAAGAGGTTACATGAATTAGGTAAAGAATTGAGATAACATAATCAATATGCCCGTTGTAATTAAATAAAGGAGGGGAATTAATTTAATGGTAAAGAATTAATAAAAAGTTATAAATAGTTGTTGAGTTGGTAAGAAAAGCATAAAAAATGGGGTTGAAAATGGATTGTAAATAATATTAAAAAAAATTAAATAATATCGAGAAAATGAAGGGACATGATTTGATTGGTCAAAATGAAGTAAAAGATGTTGAAGGCATAGAATTCAAGATTGGAAAGGGACTATAATATGATGCGAAATAATAATACAGTATAATCTAATAATGAAGGAATTATGAAAATGAAAACAAGGGTTTTAAGGACTATAATATAATGTAAAATGATAATGTAATATAATATAATGATGAAACAAATGTAAGAAAATGAGATTGAAGGTTTTGGGAAAGGTTATCACCTAATAATGGGAGATAATAATGGTATGCTGCTATTATAATGTAATATCATAATATAATATTAAAAAATAATGAAAAATATAATAAACAAATAAAGAAGGTATTAGGAAACAAATAACATAGAAGAAGATGATATAGAGGAAATAAATTAGGAGAATTTAGGATTATTATTTTGTTTGTGAGGAGAATGATGAAACAAAATATATTATGAGAGAGCAAGGGAGAAAAAATGGGGAAGGGGGCGGATTATTATTTTGTTTGTGAGGAGAATGATGAAACAAAATATATTATGAGAGAGCAAGGGAGAAAAAATGGGGAAGGGGGCGGATGAAAAGGACATAAACAGGGGGAGGCCTAATGATCAAAGTTGTGAATGGTAGGCTTCCAGGACTGACTAAGTTTATAGTTGTATTCGTGATTAAAATTGTTAGGATGCTTTTTTATATCAAGAGCTCCTCGAATGAGTCAAGATGAGTAATGGGGTGTGGAAGCTAGAATTTTTTTTGGTCAAAGAAAATGAGGCGTTTGTATTTTGTAGAGTGTTCGACAATAACACTCTAACAATTTTAGTCACAAAGACAACTATAAAATTAGCCAATCCTGAAAACCTACCATTCACAACTTTAATTATTAGGCCTCCCCCTACTACGTCCTTTTCCTCCACTCCCTTCCCCCTTTTTTCTTCCTCACTCTCTCCTAATCTATTTCATTTCATCATTCTCCTCACAAAAAAAAAAACCTAAGTTCTCATAATTTATTTCCTCTATATCATCTTCTTCCATGTTATTTATTTCTTAATACCTTCTTTATTTTTTTATTATACTTTTCAATATTTCCTAACATTATATTATATTATAATAATACATTATAAGAGTAGCATACCGTGACATTATATTATATTATGATAATACATTATAATAGTAACATACCGTTATTATCTCCCATTATCAAGTGTTAACCTTCCCCAAAACCTTCATTCTCATTTTCTTACTTTCTTTTTCATCATTATATTATATTACAATTTTCCTTTTACATTTATTATAGTCCTTAAAACCCTTATTTTCATTTTCATACTTACTTCATCATTAGACTAGATTATATTATTATTTTACATCATATTATAGTCCCTTTTCAATCGGTCATTCTACGCCTTCAACATTTTTCAATCTGTCATTTTGGCCCATCTAATCACTTCCCTCCATTTTCCGTATATTATTTAATTTATTTTTAATGTTATTTTCAATCCATTTCCAACCCCATTTTTATACTTTTCTGTACCCGCTCAACGAATTTTTAGAATTTTTTTATTAATTATTTACCATTAAATTAATTCCCCTTCTTTATTTAATTACAATATGCATATTGATTCTGTTATTTCAATTCTTTACCTAATTCTTATTTAAGGGTAATTTTTTTTTTTACAATTTAAATACAATTTTGTTATTTTTTTATATATGAGATTTTTGGTTATTTTTAATGGTGGGTGAAGTGTTCACTTGAAATATTGAACGTTTCAAAATTAAATATATAATATTTATGCAGAAATATTTTTTAAGATTATATCTAACTGTAAAAACTTGTATAAGCAAATAGATTATTATATTATTATTATTATGAAATTATTTTTAATTGTTCTATAATTATTTATTTTTATTTTTTATTTAACCATTAATATTTTTTTTTTGTTTGTTAGGGGCATCTAAGCAGTCAAAATCACCCGGGGATCGCACCCGGCCTGAGCCACACCAACCCTTAACATGGTTGGATTTTTTGTCCCCACAGGTTTCGAACCAGTGACTTTAACATCACTGAGTGGCTTAACAACACACTCCATCACTGACTGTCCTACACCTCAGAGATTTAACCATTAATATATTTTAATGATTAAAATACATTATTTTAATAAACTAAAAAATTAAAATAATTTAAAATTTTAATGGTCATATATACAAAAAGTGATTATCACTCTTTTGTAAATTGTTAAGCAATTAATTTTCTTCAACAATGATACAAAATGTCATGCTTTATTATATAATTAAAAAATAGAATGTAACATACTTTACCACCATAAGAGAAGTTGTCTTTGGAAAATAAAATTGGTCTCCAATTACATGGAATCTCATGGAATCTTTGTACTTTTATGTAACACATTATTTCTAAGAAGCCATTCCATTTTCTTTTATAATGTGTCATGTTTATATCATGTAATATTCAACATAAATTTGATCCATCGTACCATTAGCCATAAAGGTGTCAGCTGGGGTTTGACCCTAGCCACGTTCTTCTTTGGTGCTAACTCTTTCCTATAAAGATCTTATAGGTAAGGTGTTCAGCTCGGGCCTTGGTGGGAGCTTGGGTGAAAATATCTATGAATCCTCATTATTGTGGCTGAAGGCCATCTTTCACCCTTTGGGTGGCGTAGCCTAGTGATGTTTAACTTTATCTATCTTGGGATAATCTCCTCCTCTCATGCTTTAGCAATCAAATCTGATTTATGTGGCACCTCTCTTTCCGATGACTCCATTTCCAACATCATTGTGACTCCCTCAGTGTTGATCATGCCCCCTATGCTTCATGGAGCTCATGAGAATTTTATGGGAACCAGATCAAATCTTGGTTGTAGGTCTATCCCTATTCCCTCCAACATCACTCTTGTTAAGACTTCTTTTAGAGATATTGTGCAAAATTCTAAGTTCTTCTAATCATCTGATGGTCCAGGAGGCTCTAACTATTTCTATATCGTTAGGGAAATGCAGTGTCTCTGTGGAATCCCTTTACAACAATATTTTGCTTGTTTTTCGATTCAATGGTGTTTGGTTGTGCCTTGTCGATATGCACAACTAGATGTCAGTGTCCTAGCTCTCCAAGTTAAAAGATGAATATTTTATGTTCCCTTGTGTTAAGGGGTTTTTCATTGTAGTGTTCCAACTTGAAGAATACATGGATTTAATATTAAAATCAAGGCCCTAGTTTCGAGGGAAATTTGGATTATGCATGAAACCCTAGACCCCATCCTTCAACCCATTTCCATATTCTCTATCCTCAACTCCAGTTTGGGTTAGACTTATGAATATGCCTATGCATCTTTGGGGTTTATCCTCCCATTGAGAAATTGGAAATGCCCTTGGAAAATTCCACTTTAGAAGTGAGGAAACAAAGGAATACAATACATTACACTACATTTTCATCTTTTTGGTTTATCCTCCCTTTGAGACATTGGAAATTCCCTTGGAAAATTCCACTTTAGAAGTGAGGAAACAAAGGAATATTTATTTCTCCTTGTCATTAATGATAATGATGAAAAACATCTGTATGATTATCTTCAACCTTGTGAGAGGCAAGATGAAATCACCATGGATATGGAAGCAATTAATATACTATGATAAGGTACAAATAATATTAGATGACAACCTAGATTGAGTGATTCCCCCATTATAAATGAAAGATATAATTATAAACCATAATTGAATTAAATGAACAAAGCCTAATTTCTAATGAGTTGATGTTTGTCATGATAGCGTAAATCCATGAGACTGGTATCCTAAAGTTTCCAAGAGTGTTCCACGTAAAAAAACTATGAATTTCACTTCCTTGAGCTTGCATTTCACATAGAATATTGAGAAAATGAAATTTCGATGACTATGCAACACATCTCTCTACTAGATAGGTTTTCCATCCAAAATAGCTTAAACATATAATCCAAAAAACAAAACCAACAAGATCATGAGCAAGTGAGTTTAAATAAAAATGACCCATAGAGGTTTATCCTTCAGGGTTATGAATAAACATGAGCTCTTTCTGGTGTTATTAGTTAATATTGAGGGAATGATGAAGAGTGCAAGGCCTAATATATTGATGAGTTACAACCCACATGAATTCAAATTACCATGGCTAATGTCGACACAAATGTTCAGAGATCGAGATATACAATCTTAGAAATTACATTGACATTTTTCCACCAAGGTATTTAAAACCTCTTTTCTTTCGAATGATTTCAACATTTATGTATGATGATATGAGAGAACAATACTAATCCATGATAAAAATAAGAATAATGAATAATGTAACTAGAATGAGAGACTCAAAATCAACAATTCAGAAGGATGGAAATATGCTCTTCAAGAAAAGATCAAGTTTGAAATACTCATTGAATGGTAGGACTAGGATCGAGCATTTAGTCAACCACCAAATTGGGGAATAAAAAGGTTGATTCCCAATAATTTTATGAAAGATATCTGAACAGAAAGATTTATAAAGTAGTGTTGTCCAAAATTATCATAACATGTTTCTAGACAATATAAAAAATACATCTATCTACTGCATATATGAAGAAACTTGAATTAAGCAAGTTACAAGACTAGAGACAAACTCATCCTTAAAAAGAGTTAATAGAGCATAAGATATACACTACCAAAATCCAAAAAATAAGACTAAGGGTTTCGAAAGGAAACAACTCAAAAAGAAAAATCATTTGAGCTCACTATGTTAAGTCTATACTGAAAATCATGCTGGCTGAAAGTAACCAAAGAAAATACTCATTGGCTAAGCATCCACTCACATAACTCCAAAAATAATCATCCAAAGAAATTAAAGGGAATTGGAGTGGTTTTAATTTTATATGGGTAGAAATTTAACACTCAAACTTCCATTTACTATGTCTGAGACAACAAGCTCAAAACTCAAAAGAAACTCAATCAAGAAAAAATTTCCAATTCGAATCATGTTAATATGAATATTGAACAACTTTGAGTGCTCATTTTCATCCGAAAAGGAACTAAATGGTATTATTTATTTAAATTTAACATCGGTAGAAATTTAACACTCAAACTTCCATTTACTATGTATGGGACAACAAGATCAAAACTTAAAAGAAACTCAATCAAGCAAAATCTTCCAATTTGAATCATGTTATTATGAAGATTGAACAACTCTGAGTTCTCATTTTCACCTGAAAAGGAACTAAATAGTATTCTTTATTTAAAAAAATTTGACTGTAATATGACACAATGCTTGTAAAAATATTTGACACGGTGAACATAAATATGATCAAGTATCTAAAATGACTCCAAAACATAGAAAGTTTTGAGAATGAGACAAAACATTTTTTTTCCCATTTCCAAAATAAGTTTTGACTCAAAAATCTATTCAAGGGAAAAAAAATAGCATGAAATCCTTCTATTTCTTTCCATCTCTGCTGAGAAATCCATTTACTATTCAACCAACCATAATACAAAAGAAAATGGAAAAAAGAAAAGTAATAAAAAACTAGAAACCAAAAAAAAACTATGTAAAGAAAAGACACTAGCCTATTCTATCCTACTCCAATCCTACACTACATTCGCTGAAAATGAACTATGAAAAGTTATAATGCCAATGTATCCATCCATGTAATTCCAAGCCTGCAAACACATGTTCATTACAAAAAATTAGTAACAGAACTTGGAGAAAAAATAGACTAAAAGTAGGAAAAATTAAAACACGAAAAACTCTATCCACCATATTAAATATGTCACAATGATAATTTATGAGAAATTCCATTGGGTAAGATCCCTCTAACCATGCTTCAATTCTGTCATAAACTATGGCATGACTATCATAGAATTGATGGAGGGAATTTATGGGAAATTAGCATACCAAATGAGAGCCACGTATAGAATTTGCATGAAATGTACTTGGTGAGAGAATCTATATGTTGATATACTTGTTAATTCATGAAGATAATTCAAAATAATGAGGGCCTGATATAACCATAGGTGTAGACTAAAGTGCCTCATTATCTTGGCAAGCCTCCCTAGGCTCATGCTTCAAGCAACCATCAACTTGAGATAAATTAGTGGGATCAAATTATATACATGGACTAGCACCCACCATAGTATAAGACATATCTTTAAGACAATGGTGGAAGACACTAACATCAAAAATCTCAACTAAACAATTAACTGAACAAGAATAATCTCGATTAATAAAAAATGAAGATGAAATGGAAGAAGACATTGTCTCATATACATATGCTAACATTTTCCTCATCCCATGAAAAGAGTTGATAAAGCATAAAATTACTAAATTCATGGGAAGAGGCCTTATCCTCTCTATATTCCATATGCACATTACCACCACCAAGTAATTCAAAAGGGGTCGGTTCTACATAGTTTATTTGAATAGGATAATGCGTATCTTCCTATAAGATCAAACCATTAAAGAGATCAAGATACAAAAAATAATAAGTATAAGAATTAAGATAATGAAAATCCTCTCTTGAACAAGAAACATTTCCAAAAGGTGCATCTTTAAATGATATTCCCTCTTCCTTAAGAACATTAGTGATTGATTTTGAGTCGATAAACTCCACACTAGGAATGGTTTTGCAATCAACACCTTCTTCCTCAACACTGCTTTCCTCTTCCAAGAAAAAAGTGGATTGTTGTGATAAAAGTGTTATTTCTTGTATGTTTATTTCTTCTCCTTGAGTGAAATGATCAATGTTATTGTTCTGCTACTGCAAAATATGAGAATCTCAAATATCTTTCAAAACATACTCATGGTAAGAATAGAGGAGAAAATCACAAGAATTTTCAAAACAAGAAGGTTCAATAAATGATCCAACAACTATAGGAAAACCTTATTGATCTATATTGGTTAAACTAGAAGATATTATAACGGCAGAACAACTCAGATTGGAAGAAATTAATTCCACTTTATGCATTTGTGAGGAAGGTTTCATGTCATGTGTAACACCCTGTTTCCCCTAGTCTGTAAAAGTAACTATACTGGCCAAGAACTATGGCAAACTCAAAGATGTGAATGTGTGATTTGAATGGACCTTAGTAAAAGGTCGATGAATGTAAATAATGTGATGAATATATGTTACAGGACTACTGAGAGGGGGATGTGTTGAAAAAGAGACCACGATGGTTGAATAAAGGTGGTGGAAGGCACCTTGAATGGTGGCGTTAAATTCCACCGAACCAACCCATATTTGGTCTTCACTGGCCCAGAGAACCAAGAGCGGCTCACTGGCCCTAAAATGAATACTCACCAGGTTGGTAGGTGAAGAGGCTCCTCATGAGTTAATGAGAGATGGGGATGAACCGCCCATCTGTGGAAGCCCCATACCCGACCACTGCGGGGAAGTTCGTGCCACACACAACCTCACTGGAAAAGAAAAGGCAGGAAAGAGGTGTGGGAGGGAATCAGTCATGAAAGAGATCACAAGAGGGGGAGAAATAAGAAGAACTCTGGAAAATATACAGGGTGATTGATGAGCGTAGAAGAGGGAGAGTAACCCTCGTTCTTGATTTCTGACGAACATAGACTCAGTCTCATAGCATCATGGTCTAAGCTCAAGGGTGGCTAGTGGTAAATCCATTCAGAATTGCTGAGCCTACGGTTGGGTGGAAACGAGCACCCCTCTCAGTAGTTGCATCAAACCTGGTGTTTTTCTGATAAGTGTTATATCCGATATCTTGAAATTAATATTCTGACGTGTATTCTCATGGTTTGTGCAATTATGAATGGTTTCAGTATAAGACTGTATGTACGGTGTTTTGATCAGAAATGGTGGCTACATGCTTATATTGGAAAGACCACCCATGGCTTACATAAATATAAACATATCTATATCTATCTATCTATCTATTTATCTATATATATATATATATATATATATATATATATATATATATATATTCTTTGGATGGATTTAGCTTTCAAGTCTGTTCTCGGGAAATTCATTCCCTTATTTGCCTTAAGTAATGCCCTGGATAGATCTCCCCACAGGGACACCCTTCTTGAAAGTTTATCCAAGAATTTGCTGGAGGATTTTATGGCGTAAGTCTGAAAACCCTGCACGAGAGAGAATGGCCCTCTTAGACTTAGGACATTTTGGTGTTTCGGCACCCGGGGTACCTAAGTGTGAGTTTCCTTGTACTCACAAGTCCTGAAACCCTAATTTGCAGAGTCCTGAAATGACAGTGTGTGGATGGATTAGGACACTTCGGTATTTCGGCACCCGGAATACCCAAGGGTGAATTCCCTTGTGCTCGCAAGTTCCGAAACCCCGACTTGCGAAATCCCGAAATGATATAGTATTGAGGAGTTATGAGGTCTCAGTGTTTCGTCACCCGTGATACCTAAAGGCGAGTTCCCTATACTCGCAAGTCCCAAATCCCCGACCCACAAAATTTCGATGGGTGAAATGCCGATATAGATGAGCAGGTTTAAGAGTTGGTATTTTGGAGTTTCGGCTCCCAGAAGATCTAGGTGTGAGACCTCATGTCTGCGTACATCGCGAAACTCTGATTCGTGAAACCCCGAATTGGACCAACATGGGTAAGTATTGATGTTCAGTATTTCGGGAACCAGGATATTCAAGGATAAGTTACCTTGTACCTACTAGTTGCGAAATCCGGAATTGCGAAACCTCGAATTTGGTCGAGTGTATGAGGAGCGGGTGTATCGGCTTTTCGGCACTCGAGCAATTGAGGAGGGAGAATATTCGACTTCTTATATTGCAAAGTCCCGATATGCGAAACCCCGACTCGCGGCATCCCAAATTGGCATAGTGTGACTTGGTTTGGCAGTTCGGCGTTTCGGTACCCGGAAGACCCAAGGGTAAGTTTCTCTTGTACTCGCAAGTTCCGAAATCTCGATTTATGAAATCCCGAAAAGATAGAGTGTGGAGGAGTTATTATACTTCGGTATTTTGGCACCCGAGGTACCTAAGTGCGGGCCCCACATATTCGCTAGTCTTGAAACTCTGATTCACGAAATCCTGAAAGGAGGAATGCCGAAATGGCTTAGCACGGATAAAAATGGGTGTTTCGGTATTTCGGTATTCGAGATACCTATTGGCAAGTTCTCTTACTCTTGCCAGTCCCGAAAACCTGAAGTGTGAAACCCCAAAATAATAATAGTGCAGACGAGATATGGTGTTCGGTGTTTCAACACCCGGGATACCTAACGGTAAGTTCTCCTATCGTTGCATATCCTGAAATCCCGATATGCGAAGCCCCAAAAGGTAGAGTACCAAAACTTGTTCCGTCTTGCTGTGTATCTCGATAAGAACTTAGACCTAGTTTCGGGTTTCGTCTATTCGAAATTCAAGAGAGAAAGGGATCACTTACCTCATGACTCCCCGTATCACGATAACAGAAGTGCCTTCGTGGTAAGGACTACGGACATATCCATGATCGTATGAGGGACTTTAAAAGGGAAAGGAGGGTCTGCGTTAGGCTCCTTATAATTTAATAAGGACTGAAAGCCAAAAATTTTCTAGCCCCGTGGTGGGTGTGTTATAAATTGGTATCAGAGCATGGTTACAACACTTGGCCTGCTTGGGCTCATCAACGGGTTGCACAGAGACTCCATTCGGAGTACTGTTAAAAGAAGTAACTCCTTATCTTGAAGCCCTCAATTAAAAAGTTGAAGTTAAGAATGAAAACTCCTATTGTGTGTGTGCATGAGAAAAATATGAATTATGTACTGGTTATGAATGTATATAAATATTGACTAACAACCAACATTTGTCTTTTGCACCCAAGCGGACAATCAACCACGGGAAATTATAGACGCATAGAATGGTGACTCACCAAGAGGTGGGGGAAGGCTCCCATAATCAAGATGAAGAGTCTGACGAAAGGAGGGCGGTAGGGACCCCTCCGGATCTAGCCGAGACTGTGAGGAGCCTCATGGTCGAATTACAAAGCTGTAAGGATGACAATGAGAGGATGATGAAAGAACAATAGAAGCAAACAAAAATTAACGTAGTTTTGCTGCAGAGCTTATCCGACCTACAAAGACAAATGCAACATGAACCCGAGGTATAGAAACATGGTCATATCAGTGGCCACATTGAGAGGAGCACCTCGAAAAAGGTCCATCCCAAAGGTAAAGGACAAGCAGCGGACAATTCCTATAGAAAGGAAGCTGGCGGTTCGGAGGGCTCTTCTAGTAGCAGAACTAGTTCTTATTCCCGAAGAAGACAGAAGAAGCGAAATCTCTCCAAGGGTCATAAATTCGAAGAATTCAGGAAGGCCAAACCACCCTCCTTCGACGGTGAAATAAAGAAGGGAGAGAAAGTAGAGGCCTGGTTGTTTGGGCTAAATAAGTATTTCAAAGTCCATGACTTTTCAGAAAATTTGAAGGCCCGAGTGGCCACCTTCAACTTGAACGGAAAGGCTTCCATTTGGTGGGAAGACCTTAAGAATGTGAAAGAGGTTTGTGAAGAGGACCTGTCTTGGGAATGGTTTGAGAAATACTTCTGGAAGAAGTATCTGTCAGAAAAATATTTCGATGAAAAGACTAAAGAATTCTATGAACTCAAACTGGGGTAACTCACTATAGAGGAATATGTTAACAGATTCCTTGAGTTGCTGAGGTACGTACCTTATATAAAAGCAGAAAAGGCAAAGGTGCAATGTTTCATCAGCGAACTACCTAAGGACTATCAAAACATAGTTGAATTTGATGAGCCAAAGACCCTGGAAGGCACTATCCGAAAGGCAAGATATTGTCATGAACAATTTGGACATCAGACAGAACCTCGTGAAGGCTGGAAACCGAAGAATAGTTCAGGATTTCAGAAAAAAGGGATTAAATCCCCAAGATTTAAAAACTATAAGAAGAACTCAAGGATGAGCTTCCCAGCTCAGAGTGTACACTAGTATAAATTTCCCTCCTTGAGTGGAAATAAAACTTCTGGGTCTATACTAGTGAAGGCTGAAAACCCAAAGAGAGAACCTTTGTTGGGGTTGCAGAGAAGAACATCTACTGAGAGACTGTCCACACCAACAATAGAATAGTCAGAGAATTTACAACATACAGGAAGCTACCACCATCAATGATGTGGCCAGGAGTGTGCTGCAAATTTATGTAGCCTTGGATAATAACCAAGCCGACCACCAAGCTTCAGTAGTGGAAATAGAAGGTATGATTTCCAACCATCTAGTGTCTATTCTGATTGACCTTGGTTCAAAATTGAGTTATATAGCCCCTAAGACTATTGATAAGTGTAAACTACAACCACCTAAACCTACCAAGCCATGGTTGGTATAGTTAGCCACTGGAACCAAAAGAAGGGTAGCAAAGGCCATACTAGCCTGCCAATTAATGTTGGATGAATTCCCCACCCAAGTAACCCTTAACATATTACCCCTAGGATCGTACGATCTGTTGATTGGTATGGATTGGCTAGTCACCCATAAAGCTAGATTGGAATGTTACCATAAAACCTTAGAATGTGTAAGTAAAGAAGGAAAAAGGATAACCCTTCAAGGGATCCAAAAACCCGTCTTGGTGAGACGACTATCAGCTTTACAAATGAGAAGGTATTTCCAAAAAGGATGTCCCCTATATGAAATACAAGTGTTGAAAACAATTGAAGGCGAAAAACCAAGCCTCGACGACCACCCTACCCTGAGAGAATACAAAGATGTATTTCTAGAAGAGGTACCGGGTCTACCTCCGAGAAGGGACATTGAATTCTCGATAGAACTTGCACCAGGAGAGGTGCCGGTGTCTAGGACACCTTACCGGATGAGCACACCTGAACTAGTTGAACTCAAATTGCAATTGAGAGAAATGATGGATAAGGGCTATATCCGGCCCATTGTGTCTCCACGGGGAGCACCAGTCCTATTTGTGAAAAAGAAGGACGGTACCCTTAGACTGCGTATAGATTATAGACAACTCAATAAGGTAACTATAAAGAACAAGTAACCCTTGCCCAGGATCGATGAACTGTTTGATCCATTGGGTGGTGCATCTATTTTTTCAAAGATTGACTTGAGGTCGGGATACCATCAAGTCCGAATCAAGGGTGAAGACATCCATAAAACTGCCTCCCGGACGAGGTATGGTCACTATGAGTTTGTGTTAGTGCCATTTGGGTTAACCAATTCCCCTGCCACTTTCATGTGCTTGATGAACAATGTACTCAACAAATTCCTAGACAAAATTGTGCTGGTTTTTATTGACGATATATTAATTTACTCCGAGAATGGAGAAGAGCATGAAGAACATCTTAGGCTTGTGTTGCAAGTGCTAAGAGAACATCAGCTCTATGCCAAATTCAACAAATGTGAATTCTTCCAGAAGCAAATACATTACTTGGGCCACGTCCTATCTGAAGAAGGAGTAGCAGTAGACCCTGACAAAATCAAGTCTATCATGGAATGGCCTACCCCAAAGGACATTTCAGATATCAGATCCTTTATGGGATTAGCAAGATACTATAGGAGATTATAAAAGGATTCTCCAAGATTGGTTGTCCAATCACTGCCCTCTAGAAGAAGAGGACAAAATTCACATGGACACAAAAATGTGAAGAAATATTTCAAACCCTGAAACATCTACTGACCCACGCACCCGTGTTGAAGATCGCTGATCCCGAAGTCGACTTCCTCGTGTGCACAGATGCCTATAAGGAAGGTATCGGGGAAGTCCTTATGCAAGGAAGAAGTGTGGTCTGCTATGAATCCCGAAAATTGAATGAGAATGAAGTCAACTATGTGACCCATGATATAGAGCTGGCTACCATAGTGCACGCCTTGAAAATGTGGAGGCATCACCTCCTGGGAAGAAAATTTGTACTTATGTCAGATCACTGTGGATTGCGATATTTGTTTTACCAACCGAAGCTCAATGCCAGACAAACTAGGTGGATGGCCCTCCTTAGCGAGTTTGATTTTGAAATCAAACACATTAAAGGAAAAAAAAATAGGGTGGCGGATGCCCTTAGCAGAAGCATGAAAACAATTCACCTGGCTACGGTGAGTACCTGCGAGACGGATGTCAAAGAAAGAGTCAGAAATGCACAAGAGATAGACACATTCTTCCAGACTATGACCTTGTACCTGCAGCAATAACCCACATGGATAAAGTATGGAGGCTACCAGATGATGGAAGGAGGTCTACTCACTTACCGAAGCAGATTGTATATCCCAGATTTTAACGACTTGAAGAGGTTCATACTGGATGAACTACATAAAAGACCCAATGCTCGTCATCCAAAATACCGGAAGATGATCACGACCAGCAGGAAAAAATTCTATTGGCCGCGATTGAAGAAAGACATAGCTGAGTACCTAGCCAAATGCATAGAATGCCAACAGGTAAAATCAGAACATCGACACCCAGCAGGATTATTACAACCTCTACCAATCCCGGAATGGAAATGGGAAACCATCTCCATGGATTTCATCACTGGATTACCAACCTCGACCAAACAAAATGACGCCATCATGGTAGTGGTGGATAAATTGAGCAAGTCTGCTCATTTTATCCCTGTCAAGTCAACTTCCAAGGAAATAAACATCGCTCAGGTATTTATGAAGGAGATGTTCAGACTACATGGTATGCCGAAAGTGATCGTGTTTGACAGAGACACAAAATTTACTTCCAACTTTTGGAAATCACTGATGGTAGGTTTAGAGACCAAGTTGTTGTTTAGCACCGCCTATCATCCCCAAACCGATGGACAAACGGAAAGAGTTAACCAAGCACTGGAAGACATGCTAAGAATGCATGTAATGCATCAACCCAAGAAGTGGGAAGACTACCTGCCACTGGTGGAATTCGCCTACAACAATGGCTACCAAGAATCCTTAAATATGAGTCCCTTCAAAGTCCTCTATGGTAGGTCGTGCAACACTCCTGTCAGCTGGAGTAATCCCGTAAACAAAATTTCTTTTGGACCCAACATGTTGAAAGAAATGGAACAAAAAGTGACTCAAATAAAACAAAACTTGAAGGTCGCTCAAAACCGACAGAAAAGCTATGCTGACCAAAAGAGAACCCCAAGAGAGTTCAAGACAGGAGACCATGTATATCTCAGAGTTAGACCCAGAAAGAGTTCTCTGAAAATGGGAGCTTGTGCCAAGTTGGCACCTCAGTATTGTGGACCCTTTGAAGTTCTAGATAGAGTGGGACCTATAGCCTATAGGCTAGCACTTCCTCCCACAATAAAAGCACATTATGTTTTCCATGATTCATTATTGAAGAAATATGTACATGATTCTAATCATATAATTGACTGGTCTGTGATCTAGGTGGAACCGGAGGGAGAATTCCTACTAGAACCTCAATGCATACTAGACAAAAAGGAAATCTCACTCTAGAACCAAACCATTTCACAGGTCAAGGTGCAATGGAGACATTTTGGCCCAGATGAGGCTACATGGGAAATAGAAGATGTTATGAAACAGACATATCCGATTTTGTTTACCTCTGTACATGCATTTCATATTGATAGATAGAACATCGAGGACGATGTTCCTTTAAGGGGGAGAGAATTGTAACACCCTATTTCCCCAAGTCTGTAAAAATAACTATACTGGCCAAGAACTATGGAAAACTCAAATATGTGAATGTGTGATTTGAATGGACCTTAGTAAAAGGTCAATGAATGTAAATAATGTTATGAATATATGTTACAGGACTACTGAGAGGGGGATGTGTTGAAAAAGAGACCACGATCACTGAAGAAAGGTGGTGGAAGGCACCTAGAATGGTGGCGTTAACTTCCACCGAACCAAACTGTATTTAGTCTTCACTGGACCGAAGAACCAAGAGCGACTCGCTGGCTGCGAAATGAATTACTTTCCAGGTTGGTAGGTGAAGAGGTTCCTCATGAGTTAATGAGGGATGGGGATGAATCGCCCATCTGTGGAAGCCCCAAACCTAACCACTGCGGGGAAGTTCGTGCCACACGCAACCTCGCTAGAAAGGAAAAGGCAAGAAAGAGGCGTGGGAGGGAGTCAATCGCGAGAGAGATTGCAAGAGGGGGAGAAATCAAAAGAACTCTGGAAAATATACAGGGTGATTGATGAGCGAAGAAGAGGGAGAGTAACCCTCGTTCTCGATTTCTGACGAACAGAGACTCAGTCTCACAACATCATGGTCTAAGCTCAGGGGTGGCTAGTGGTAAATCCATTCGGAATCACTGAGCCTACGGTTGGGTGGAAACGAGCACCCCTCTCAGTAGTTGCATCAAACCTGGTGTTTTTCTAATAAGTTTTATATCTCATATCTTGAAATTAATATTCTGACGTGTATTCTCATGGTTTGTGCAATTATGAATGGTTTCAATATAAGATTGTCTGCACGGTGTTTTGATCAGAAATGGTGGCTACATGCTTATATTGGAAAGACCACCCATGGATTACGTAAATATAAACACACACACACACACACACACACACACACACACACACATATATATTCTTTGGACAGATTTAGCTTTCAAGTCTGTTCTTGGGAAATTCATTCCCTTATTTGTCTTAAGTAATGCCCTGGATAGATCTCTCCACAGGGACACCCTTCTTGAAAGTTTATCCAAGAATCTACTGGAGGATTTTATGGCGTAAGTCTGAAAACCCTGCATGAGAGAGAATGACCCTCTTAGACTTATGACATTTCGGTGTTTTGACACCCGGGGTACCTAAGTGTGAGTTTCCTTGTACTCGCAAGTCCCGCAACCCCGATTTGCGGAGTCCCGAAATGATAGTGTGTGGATGGATTAGGAAACTTTGGTATTTCAGCACCCAAAATACGTAAGGGTGAATTCCCTTGTGCTCGCAAGTTCCAAAACCCCAACTTGCGAAATCCTGAAATGATATAGTATGGAAGAGTTATGAGTGTTAGGATATTTAGACACTTAGGATTTAGTTAAGATCTACTTGTTCTAATATGTCGTTAGGTAAAAGTGTGTTTCTTTAGTATGCATTAGTATGCATTTGTAGTTAGGAAAGCCGACGGTCACGATATGTTCCCGACATAGAGTGATCCGACGGTTCATACTCTCCTCGATCTTAACGACCATTGATCCGTCACTTAACACCCGATTGGTCCATGATCTCTATTTAAAGAGCATGGAGAGTTATTTTCCGATGATCGATTGTGATAAAATCTCTTGTAAAATATCTCTGTAATCTTTTTCTTTGCATTAATAAACTGCTCCAAGTGGCCGCGTTGGCTGGGGCCGTGGATGTTTCCCCATAGGGGTTTTACCACGTGAAAACATCAGTGTGTTGATCTTTGATCCGATTATGTGAGTGGTTAATGAAGGTGTTCGTCCTCTGTTGGAATACCTGTGTTTTCGAACATGGTATCAGAACATGTTTGAAGACCCGCCCCTGTTGTAGATCGAGATCGTGAAGCCGAGTTTCCTCATCTCCATTTTCTGGAATTTCCATACATTTTCTGGGCTGAGAGGACTGTTCCATTGCGTCCGTAGCACTCTTTTCATTTAGGAACACTTTTCATTTCACTCGAAAAGGTTTCGTTTGCCCAAGATACGTCCATTACAGTTAGATCCGGAGGTATAAAGTCTGAATACGCATTTTTTTTAAAATTTTTGCAAAGTTTTGATTTTATTTTGGTTTGTATTTTTTTTTATTTTCGGGCTGCTACTCTTTTAGATCTGCGTATGCTCTTTTCCCTGCGCCTTGTGTGATCTCGAAAAATCAGAAACAAATAGGAAAAGGTGCATCTTCCGGGTAATCTAACCGAGATCTAACCCTTGTTGTCATCGAGAAGCGAAATTTTTTTCTTGTGTGAAAAGAGTTTTTTTGGATCATGCTCTCCAACAACAACAACAACAACAATCCTCCTTCTGAACATTACAATATATTTTGCTAGACCATTTGGTTAAAACTTGCCTTATTAAGCAAGAGGTCTTGAGTTCAAGTCTCTTTTTTGTTACTTTTTTTGAAAAAGTTCATGCTAAAAATTGTAAAGTGCATTTCACTTCAAGTATAAAAGTGAATCACTATAAGTAGCTTTATATTTTATTTTAGAGTTATTTTGCATGC
>ML787266.1:788167-800270 GCA_009831015.1 Picea engelmannii
CCTAATGTCTATACCAAGAAAGTAGGAAGCCATCTCATCATCCTTGTCCTTTATGTTGATGACCTTATCCTTACTAGTAGTGACTCAAAACTTTTAAACCATGTGAAAACCAGCCTTAAGAAGAAATTTGAAATGATAGACTTGGAATTTTTGCACTATTTCCTTGGCCTCCAAGTTTTGCAAACTAATGAAGGATTTTTTCTTTCCCAATCTAAGTATTCTTGTGACCTTCTTCGTCACTTTCACATGGACGATTGTTAACCAACCCCTTCTCCCTTCCAGTATGGAGTCAAGCTTTCTGCCACCTGTACTTCTCCTGAAGTTGATGCCACCCTGTATCGTCAGTGAGTTGGTAACCTCTTATACTTGACTCATACCCGTCCTGATCTTTCCTTTTTTGTTGGTCTTGTTGCCCGATATATGAAAACACCCCATGAAAGCCATTGGAAAGCAACTAAAAGAATACTTCGCTATGTTCGTGGTACTGTTCAGTTTGGGATACATTACAATTCGGGGGGGGACTCCCTTATTGGTTGGTTTCACTGATTCAGATTGGGTTGGCGACCCCGATGATCGGAAGTCTACTGCAGGTTATGTTTTCATCCTTGGTTCATGACCTGTCACTTGGGCCTGTAAGAAACAACAGGCTATTGCACTTTCTTCAGCAGAAGTAGAGTACCGAGAAGTGTTAAATGCAAGTCAGGAAGCCCTGTGGCTTCGACAGATCCTTTCAGAGTTTGGATTCAAGCACCATCATCCGACCAGCCTTTGGTGTGACAATAAAAGTGCCATCAAGCTCGCCAAAGACCCAGTTCAACATTAGCGTAGCAAACACATCGAGCTACACATGCACTTCATCAGAAAGCTCATTCATGATCAAGTTATTGAGGTGCACTTTTTCCCTACAGAAGATCAAGTTGCAGACATTTTCACAAAGTCTCTTACAGAAGCGAAGTTTTCCAAACTTCGATCTATGTTATGAGTTCAAGAAGTTTTCATTAAGGAGGGATAGGCTCTAATGCCTCCTTTCTTCCTCTATTGTGTCATTATTGTAAATCCTTAAATCCTATCCCAAGTTGTTCTTAAGGGGGGATGTTAGGATATTTAGACACTTAGGAGTTAGTTAAGATCTACTTGGTCTAATATGTCGTTAGGTAAAAGAGTGTTTCTTTAGTATGCATTTGTAGTTAGGAAATCCAACGGTCACAATATGTTCCCGACATAGAGTGATCCGACGTTTCATACTCTCCTCGATCTTAACGGCCATTGATCCATGGCTTAACACCCAATTGGTCCATGATCTCTATTTAAAGAGCATGGAGGGTCATTTGTTGATGATCAATTGTGAGAAACTCTCTTGTAAAATCTCTTTGTAATCTTTTTCTTTGCATTAATAAACTACTCCAAGTGGCTGCGTTGGTTGGGGCCATGGATGTTTCCCCGTAGGGGTTTTACCACGTGAAAACATCGATGTGTTGATATTTGATCTGATTATGTGAGTGGTTACTGAAGGTGTTCGTCCTCTGTTGGAATACGTGTGTTGTCGAACAATCTCGGTGTTTCGACACCCGTGATACCTAAAGGCAAGTTCTCTATACTCGCCAGTCCCAAATCCCCGACCCATGAAATTTCGATGGGTGAAATCCCGAAATAGATGAGTAGGTTTAAGAGTTGTTATTTCGAAGTTTCGGCTCCCGGAAGATCTAGGTGTGAGACCTCCTGTCTGCACACATCGCGAAACCCCAAATTTGAGCAACATGGGTAAGTATTGATGTTCGGTATTTCGGGAACTGGGATATTCAAGGATAAGTTACCTTGTACCTGCTAGTTGTGAAATCCCGAACTGCAAAATCCTGAATTTGGTCGAGTGTATGAGGAGCGGGTGTATCGTCTTTTCGGCACTCGGGTAGTTGAGGAGGGAGAATCTTCGACTTCTTATATCGCGAAGTTATTATATGTGAAACCCCAACTCGCGGCGTCCTGAATTGGCATAGTGTGACTTGGTTCGACAGTTCAGCGTTTCGGTACCCAGAAGACCCAAGGGTAAGTTTCCCTTGTACTCGCAAGTCCCGAAATCCTGACTTACGAAATCCTGAAAAGACAGAGTGTGGAGGAGTTATTATACTTCGGTATTTCGGCACCCGGGGTACCTAAGTGTAGGCCCCATGTATTCACCAGTCTTGAAACTCTGATTCATGAAATCCTGAAAGGAGGAATCCCGAAATGGATTAGCATGGATAATACTGGGTGTTTCGGTATTTCGGTATCCGAGATACCTATTGGCAAGTTCTCTTACCCTCGTCAGTCCTGAAAACCCGAAGCACGAAACCCCGAAATAATAATAGTGCGGACGAGGTATGGTGTTCAGTGTTTCGACACTCAGGATACCTAACGGTAAGTTCTCCTGTCGTCGCATATCCCGAAATCCAAATATGCGAAGCCCCGAAGGGTAGAGTACCAAAACTTGTTCTGGCTTGCTGTGTATCTCGATAAGCACTTAGACCCAGTTTCGGGTTTCAGCTATTCGAAAGTCAAGAGAGCAAGGGATCTCTTGCCTCACGACTCCTCGTATCACAATAGAAGAAGTGCCTTCACGGTAAGGACTGCGGGCATAGCCACGGTCGTATGAGGGACTTTAAAACTAAAATGAGGGTCTGCGCTAGGCTCCTTAGAATTTAATAAGGACAGAAAGCCAAAAATTTTCTAGCCCCGTGGTGGGTTTGTTACATCATGTGTGTCCATATTTTCTTCATTAATATGCTGATCAACGTTTATGTCTTTCTCCATATCTTCATCCTCCATTTCCTATGATGGAAAATATGAGACAGGATAATGAGAACCAGACATAACCACCTGTGTGACTTGAAGTGTCCCATTATTAATAGAATGATCTCGCTCTTGGTCAGCTACATAAAAATATGAACTTGAATTTAATATACAAGAGGTTTCTTTTTCATCAAAAGGAAAGAAGGGGGGAATGGAATGGTGGGAGGATACATATATGCTTCTTGTAAAAATGCATGTTCACTCTGATCTATACACCCCAGAGTAAAGAAATATCTAGACATACAATGTTTAGCAAAGTCATTAGTATTTTCAGAGTGTGCATCTGAATCGAAAACAACATGAAAATGAGCTTTAAGGAACAATTTGTATTCTTTATCCTTCGGTTGATCTATTTAATTAGTAAGATAAATTAAATGGAGAATCAAATTGATGATGGAGGGTCTATAATCCAAATGAAATCTATAGAAAAGATGCATAAATATAATAAGAAAGTTATCAAGAGATTCATCTTTATTCTTCTTAATCTCTGATATTTCTGCACACAATTCATGATAATTATAATTCTCAAAAGCATGTAAAAATTCATGCATAAATTGCTCCCATGTGTGAATAGAGGAATCCGAAAAAGTATCACAACAACTCTTGACCCAGACTATAAAAGTGAGAGTGAACAACTTGCAAATGACACCTTCATGATAGATATTCTGATTTTTTTTTTTTTTTCCAGAACTAAAAAATATGTTCAGATGTAGATGTTTTACCCTCTCCACCAAATTTGAGACAAGAGTTGAAAAATATTTCTAGTAGTTTTAGGAAGTAAAGAACCATAAATACATATCCATAAAGGGATATGGAAATGAGTGTTACACACCAAATTCCGACACTGCTAAGTGTTGCACTTATGTATCACATTCTACTAAGTGTCGCACTTATGTATCACATTCTACTAAGTGTCTATTTGTCGCACTACTAAATGTCACACTTATGTATCACATTCTACTAAGTGTCAATTTGTCGCACTACTAAATGCCACACTTATGTATCACATTCTACTAAGTGTCGCATTTAAATTTCACAACTTTATCATTATGTGGGGGTACTTTTCATTTTCCCTAGATATGATTGATGAGAAATACATCATTTGGAGGTCAAAATTCTTCTTTTTCCTTGAGATTTTGGCTTTAATTGAGATTTATCTCCCCCTTTCCCATATACAAGGAGAGAATTTCAGAGTATGATACTTCTGATATTGAGACATTTAAGAGGAGGAGAATTGAGAGCAACATATCTATGATTGTGTGAGATGCAAGGGGATGGATAAGAGATCTTGGAGGAGCTACCACAATGCCAAACTTGAGATTGTAAGTGCTTCCATTTTGTTGTCTTTCCATTAATACATAACTTGGCCTATTCCTCTCATGTCTATGCATTCAAGTGTATGCATGTCTATTGTTGTTAAAATTCATCATAGATAGATATATTTTCACTTAAAAATATAGTGTGGAAGAAGGAGGTTTCACTTTGTTCTTTGCAGGTCTTTTCTTAGGCATAGAAGCTTAGACATCAAGGTCAAAGGATGTAGCAGTGAGGACAATCATCTTAAAAAGGTAAGTCATCCATCTCTTCCTTCTCATGATAATTGTCGAATTAGGTCTATGAGGAAATTATTTCTCCATTTGTTTTGTTCTTTCTTGGATCAAGAGGGGTCTTGATCTAAGGGGAGTTTCACATGTCCACAGGGGGAACTTTACTATCATAGAAAATTGGTGACTCCACTGGGGAAAATTGTCTTGAGTCTTTCCTTGGTTTATTCTATCCTTTTGAGTCTTGCTTATTATATGGTATTTTTTGTTTTGATGCTTCTTCTTTGATCTCTCTCCTTCCCATGTCATCATTGGGAATACCTCTGAGACGAATATCTAACCCTATCTCAGATCTGGGTAAATATTGAGTTTTTTTAATCATTTTATAGGATTTATCACCCCCCTATAAGGGAGTACAGAGTGATGCAAACCTGATCATCACCCCCCCCACAATTTACTAGGGAGCAATAGTCTCCTTTTCAACGCCTTGTCTACATAGTTGCATGAGTGATAGCTCCTATTTTGAGTTAATTTTGAGCTTGTTTTACCTTTGTTTTGTCATATTTTTGTCTCTGGCCTCCTCATCAGAGCCTCTTCTTTTTGTATGAGGATTTGTTTTCTTAGGATACAATGGTCATCATTGCCTTAATCCTCTTTGACTCTCTTTTTCTTTTCAATTTTATTTGAATGTACATCACCATCTTGGGTTAACTGTGATCCTTAGAATGTGTCTTTGGCATCTTTGGCTTGAATGTCACTTGCTCTTGATCTGTAATGTTTTGAACTTTGATTCAGAGTTATTAAATTGATCTTTTTATTTTCATTCAAATTGCTTTTCGAATTGAAAATTGCACTCATTTTTTGGGATTTTGTTTGTTTATGACCTATTATAAAATTAGTTTCTTGTTTTGAGTGGAAAGTATTGAGATATTTTTTTCATTTGATTTCTTTTGATGCTTATCGACCTACTTGATTATATTTTTTGGTTTGCATTATTTTGTTGTGCGATCCTTTCCATTTTCATTTAGTTCTTTTCATCTAATTTAAAAGAAAGAAAACAAAAGAAGTTGCATCAAAAAATTTCATTGCATTTGAAAGCATTGGAAAACCAAAAAGTGATTGCATTCTAATTAGTGGGTGGAGCATTTTTGAGCTTGCATTTTAAAGCGAAGTAAATTTCATTTCAAACACCAAGAATCATATATCCTACAATTTCTTTGATTCATATATCAAACACCTTTTGCATTCAAAGAGTAGTTCATGTTTCTTGCATTGAATGTTACCCTTGTTTCTTTGCTTGAGACATCTTTCTCCTTTCTGTAGATAGGCTTCATGAAAAATAAAGATTGCATTCCATTCATTTTTTATTTTGAATTCTTCTTGAAGTTAGAGTGATAAAATCATATAGTTCACTTCCATTTACCCTTTTGTGTAACAACAACCATAAAAGGAACCATAAATATTGAATGCGTAACCATTTCCGAAATATTTCTCCGTGATTTTAAATATTTAATGCATAACCATTGCTGAAATATTGCTCTGGGATTTTATATATTGAATGTGTAACCATTGCCAATATATTTATATATATATGCAATTATATACATATGCCTGTGTTTCTTTCATTTACACAGCAAAATGTTTTTTGGGTGTTCATATGCCATTTGACAGTGAAATCAGGCCTTGAATGGCAACTGATTTCTTCTTGATTGCTAGATATATTGCTTTGCGATTTTAAATATTGAATGCATAACCATTGCCCAAATATTGCTCTGTGATTTTAAATATTTAATGTGTAACCATTGCTGAAATATTTCTCTGCGATTTTATATATTGAATGTGTACCCATTGCCGATATATTGCTCTGCATTTTTATATTGAATGCATCTTCATTATTGGATATATTGCTCTGGCGATTTTTCCATTTTAAGACAACAATCGTTGCTTGCTTACTTGGCGATTTTCCCCTCTGCATGGATTGCATTTTCTTTAAACTCTCAACTTTAGAAATGCATTTTGTTTTCAATTATTGGAATCTGATTTTCCTTTTCTTTTAATCGGTTTTAAGGGTGAAGTTATGCCCTACGTTTTTCTTACACCCGACTGGTGTTTCCTTCTCTACAAAATTTTATTACATATGAAATGCATTGCAGTGGTTGGGACATTTCTTAAGCTTATCGACAACAATCCATAAGCATATCATAGCAATCTGAATAATAATTGTATCTAGTTAATAAATGTCTCATGATGTAGTGGTTGTGGCTGCACACTCCAAATCAATTGATTTGTTTGAAATGCATTGCAGTGGCTGCGATAGTCCGTAAGAATTTCAATAGTAGTATGTTAGTAGGTGAATATAACCCCATTTCAGGTAGTCGTAACCCCTAAACGAACGACCTGGCTACTCACACAGTTCAAAACACATTATAGTTGGAAGGCTCCTTGTACACATAAACATTGTGGCGAAATCAATTTCATTTATAACAAGGATACCTCCTTAATCCCTGAAACTATAAAGTTACAAAATTTTAACCCTCCCCGAGAGTGAAGGCGATTAAGTTAATGATTCCGAAATTGTGGACGCCTTCAAATTTATTTTAATCTCGCCAATAATAGCACTCACTCATTAATGAAATGAATAGGTAAGGTTGATTTCTGAATCCATCATTTGCGCCAGTCACACATCTCGGCCTTGATATCATTTTTAAATGTCTTGTGACATTGATGCCCATTCATCTCAGTCCCTTACCCCCGACAGTTGAATTCTCCTTGATTAAAACACATTATATATTCAGGTCATATTTTATTTAGATTGCCAAGTGACTTGTCAAGCTACACACATTCCATTTTTTTTATTTGACAGCCAATGTATAATTTGATTAAAACACATTATATATTATGGTCAGGTTTTATTTAGATTTCCATGTGACTTGTCAATCTACACACATTTTGTTTTTAATTGACAACCTATGTATAATTTAGACAGTAGTTTTACAACAATGGTAATTTATATTTACTTTATACAAAAAATTTATTAGCATTTTTGTAGACATCCTCTTCATTTGAATAGGCAGCCTTTAAATTGAATATACAACCTTTAAATTAAATTAGACCACACTTGTCCACTAGTTTTAACATTAATTAAACTAGACTTGTCAAATTAGATTGTAAATGTAGTTTATAGTTTTAGTATTGATTAAATTAGATTTGTCAAATTAGAGTGTAATTTTTGACAAATTGTAATTTAGACTTGCTAAATTTGATTGTATTTAATGTTAAATCTGATTGTAAATTAATGACTAATTTATAATTTAGAATTTCTAATTAGATTATAATTAATGTTAAATAGATGGTAATTATTGACTAGTTTAGACTTGATGAATGAATGGGTTGTTGGTGAAGTTGTGTCTTAGCTTGCAATTTCTTCGAATGACATCATCTTTCATCTTGTCAATATGTTGCTTGGGGTGTGGGTGTAGTCCTCTCGTCAGTAACTCGGCTCCTAGCATGTTGGGTTCATCTAGAGTCTTTTGTCCAAACAGGTTTTGTAGAGCCAGGGTTATAGTCATGCCTATCACTAGGGGATGACATGATTCCTAATGAGGGGATCATTGTGTGCCCTAAGGGATAGAGGTGAGGGATAACTTGGCCATGGTCTGTACTACCCATTGTGGGCATTGTTCGTTGTAGTTGTTTGGCGTTTGGGTGGTAATGCCTTCATGCGCTTGGTTGTGCACCATCGAGGTCCTAGTTAACTGGTCGTCAAGGCCATTGTGTCAGGATGGGGATGTTGTCCCTTAGATTGTAGGCAAGGTCATGTTGTGTCGGGCGGGTAGTCATTTCTCCTTGTTGTCTTATGCTTGTTTCACCCAGTTTCTCTTGTGCCAGTGCGTGGAGTCTTAGTTGTCAGTGGACTATTCGGAAGGCATGGTGCTCGCTGTCAGATGTCTTGTTTAGCTGTAATCATTGTTGTCGTCCTATTTAAAAAAGAAAAAAATTTACCTTCTACTTCGCTTATAGTCGTAATGAAGGGGTCGTTACAGAAGTCGAGAAGAGTGCTTGGACTAGTCTCCAACACTCTCTCTCGGTGGGGTTATGCACTTCAAGGGGGATATATTAGTAGTGGCAAGTCCTCGAGGTTACACCATTATCTGTGTTGCTTCAGGTCTAATACATTTGTATTACGTTCCCTGCCCATTCACATAATCCTTCTCCCATGAACGTTTTTCCCAACCACCAAGTGTGAAGTGGTATCCCTTGTTTCTTTTCCTAGGTTACCTTCTGAGGTGACTACAGTGGTGGTATTGTCAGTACTAGAGACAGATGTACAACACACGATTTTTTCTCCTTAGAAGGGTACTTGGTTTCATTCGGTACTTGTACCTCTGGAAGTCCATTATAGAGTAGTTGTGGATAACTCTCTCTCATTTATTCATTGACAACCTCATCTCCTATCTCCAAAATATCCTTACTTCCTTTCTCTCCGTTACAAGAGATTTGTTTACTTGGTATTACCTTATAGGGAATTTGGTAGTGTGTGCTCTTTGATTTAGAACACCCTAGGTTGAGTTCATGTCTATGGAAATAGTTCCAGAGCCTGTCAGTGAAATAACCCCTTTGCACGAGGATCCTCATCCTTTTCTTTGTTTTGGAAATATTGGTTCTCCTTACATTGCTACATTGAGTCTTCCTGGATTCACTATAGGGTTACCAATATGGTTTTTCCCTCCAGTGATGAAAAATGATCCGGGTGCCTCGAATGCAAGCCCTCCATCTCAAGAACATCAACCTCTTATTGACCCTTTTCCTTCTTTACATGTTGGTATTATTCCCTTTCTTTGTCCATGCTTGATGAAAGCCATGATGCTAGTAACCAAGAGGCTTATAAGGAGAAGAAAAGGAAGAAAAAGGAGAAACAAAATAAGCAATGGGGAAATAAACCAACCATTGTTAATCATTTTTGGAGTGTTGATAATGTTGAGAATCCTAAGAAAATAGGTCACAAACCCAAGTTCCCTTGTGGGCTTTGTAAGGGTGATCACATTCTTAACTATTTCCTTGGTATTCTAAAGGTTTTATAAATGTGGTCTCAGGGATCCCAACAACTTATGTCACCAGCCTCTGCAGGCCATGCTAGTGATGGTTTGTTGGCCAATGATAAAATAGTTGGGGGTAAAAAAGGAAAAGTCAAGTTTCCTTGTAAGTTATGAAATGGAAATAATTTGCTTACCATTACCCTCTTATAGACGAGGCTTAACTATTGTTGGAAGACAATGTCATTTCCCAACAACAAACTTCAGTTGATTCCCAAGAGTCCTCCCCTACCCAACCTCGGGTTGATGAAGTAGTTAATACAATTCGATCTTCGATTGACCCCACTCTTTCCTCAGAGAGTTAATTGAATACAATTGATGTTTTCTTTGTCAGTTCAGAGTGCTATAGACAAGGGGAAATACCGTTCATTTCAATGGAACCCCCTCCAAGTACCGAGGTCATTTACTTTCATTGGAATAGTGTAGAAGAACCTCATCTTCCTTCAAGGACCCATTTCCACATAATTGTGCAAGTTTTTGATAAGTACATATATCGCACTATTGTATATGAAGGAGCCTCTGTTAATATTTTATCTTCAGTTTCTTGGAAAGCTTTAGGTTCTCCTGAGCTTGTGTCAGCCACTAATCATCTACTGGATTTTAACAGAAGACCTATTGAACCTTTAGGGATCCTTCCTCAGTTTCCCATCACCTTAGGAGGGAAACATGTTTGTATTTATGTCATGGTAGTCCAAGGCCCTTTGTATCACTCTTTCAAGTGATGAATTTTCCCCATGATGGCAGTGTAGTGACCAATGATCAACGTTTGTTTATTAGTCCTAATCATTGTATGATTGTTGACCATCCGACTTCCGTGAATATTCCTTACATTCAAGTGGTTTCTCTCCCAACACAGGTCAATTATGTGGAATTATATCACATGCATTCAATTTATAATGAGAAGGAGCTTCTCGTTGTATGCTTATCTTCTTTGGATTTAGTTCCGACAATTGACATGGTAACTCCCTCGCTAGGGACATTAGAGGCTGTTCTCCCCTATGTTGATCACAATGAGTCCCTTGACATGTATTCCTTCCAGAGCATTGTTCTTTCATTTGATGAAGACCTATTGGAAGCCATGGTCAAGGACAATGAGCATAATTCTCTTTCTATGTCAAGCTCATTAAAAAATGAAACATATAACTCTGAGGATAGTCTCTTTCGGTGTGAAGCACATGTAAAAATGAAATAGATACCCATGAGCATAGTTCATTGTCTGTGTCAAGATCATGAAAAAATAAACCCCCCTCTAATTGAGTCGAGTCTTCTACTAGATATAGTAATTGAACCTTCATTTCCTCCACCTATGTCAATTGATCTTCTTTGAAGATCCTCCCTCTCTAGTGAACCTATTCCTATTAGTAACTAGGATTCTAATCGGGTGTAGAAGAAGAGTGTGCAGATGAAACGAATCTTGGGGGTCATGTCTCCAACCTCTACACATCATGTTGTAGTTAAGAAACTAGCTTATGTTGGGGAAAAGTACCAACCTATGGACATCATGTTGGGAAAAAAATATGCACATGGGTATCACGTAAAGTACCAACCTCTAGACATCATGTTGGGAAGAAACCCATCAATGGGTACCAATTCCAAGCATAATTTCATTGTCTATTTCAATCTCGTGTAAAAATGAAGAAAAAATTCTAAGCATAGTTTCATTCTCTATTTCAAGCTCATGTAAAAATGAAGTAGAAATTTCAAGCATAGTTTCATTCTCTATTTCAAGCTCTTGTAAAAATGAAGTAGACACCATGAGCACAATTTTATTCTCTGTTTCAAGCTCGTTTAAAAATGAAACCAACCTCGAGCACAATTTCATTTTTTGTTTCAAGATCGTGTAAAAATGAAACCAACCTTGAGCACAGTTTCATTTTTGGTTTCAAACTCGTGTAAAAATGAAACCAACCTCAAGCATAGTTTCATTTTCAGTTTGAAGCTCGCTTAAAAATGAAACCAAGCTCGAACATAGTTTTGGCCTCTATTTCAAGCTTGTTTTAGCCTTATGCTAACCTTCATAAATATTAATCCAACAATTTATGAAGGTAAGCAAACATTGTAAACCAAATAAAATGTAAAAGTTGAGTTAGACAAATGTGAGAGGAAAAAAATAATTAAATGCAAAGAAAAAAAATAGAATAGGATAAGAGAGAAAGACTAAGGAATGAGAAATGAAGGGCCGTGGATGTTGGCCTTTCCCTTACCCCCATAAATCCCTATTTCTCTCATGAATTTCACTCTCAATGATTCTTTTTTCCAAGAGATAAAGAGATGTACATAGCCATGAAAGCAATGTAATTAGATATTTCGAGAATGAAGATTTAAGCCTCTATTGAAAGTTGGTTTTCCCATTTGGGTTCTCAAGGTAAAAATCATGTCCATTGTGTCTTGAATGACTTGAATATTTCTATATGTTAAGCCCTAATATTGGCTCATTACCCTTTAATTGGGGCATATTAGATTAGTAATGTTATTTATTACCCCTTAATTGGGGCACATTAGATTAGTAATGTTATTTTATTTATGTCGGATTTAGGACATTAGTTGTAATTATACCTCCTAGTCTCCTATATATACCAAGGAGACATTTTCATTTTGAATCATCTTGTACTTGAACATTTAAGTGGGGTAAAAGGAGGT
>ML787266.1:800370-826998 GCA_009831015.1 Picea engelmannii
ATGTCTTCTAAATGCATGTGTTTGGGTGCTATATTATGACATGTGCTCTAAATGCCTATATGCTCGAACTCTCTAACTACCTACTTAAGATCATGTGTGTTTGGGTGCTATATTATGACATGTCTTCTACATGCATGTGTTTGGGTGCTATATTATGACATGTCTTCTAAATGCATCATGTGTTTGGTTGTTGTATTATGACATGTGCTCTAAATGCCTATATGCTCTAACTCCCTACTTAAGATCAATGATGAAACATTATTTCAAAAAGGAATAAGATAGGCCTTGGAATAAGTGAAAAATTATTTAAAAAGGAATAAGATAGGCCCCTTAGAATAAGTGAAGTCTTTGTAAATTGATGGTTACTTAAATGATGCAATATAGTGCATAATTTTGCTTATTTGGCATAATTTTGTCATTTTTCCCATAATTTTGTCATTTGTACAAGATAGTGAATGTCACATTCAAAATTTGTCCCATAATTTTGTCATTTGTACAAGATAGTGAATGTCACATTCAAAATTTGTCCCATACATTTGTACAAGATAGTGAATGTCACATTCAAAATTTTCCAATAATTTTGTCAAATGATGCAATATAGTGCATCATTGTGCTTATTTGTCATAATTTTTTCATTTGTTTCATAATTTTTGTCAAATGATGCACTTAATTTTTTTCATGCAATATAGTGCATCATTGTGCTTATTTGTCATAATTTTTTCATTTGTTTCATAATTTTTGTCAAATGATGCACTTAATTTTTTTCATTTTTTACATAATTTTTGCCAAATGATGCAATATAGTGCATCATTGTGCCTATTTGTCATAATTTTGTCATTTGTCCCATAATTTTGTCATTTGTCCAAGATAGTGAATGTCACATTCAAAAATTTGTCCCATAATTTTGTCAAATGATGCAATATAGTGCATTATTGTGCCTATTTGTCATAATTTTGTCATTTGTCCCATACTTTTGTCATTTGCATATTTGCACAAGATAGTGAATGTCACATTCAAAATTTGTTCCATAATTTTGTCATTTTTCCAAGGTAGTGAGTGTCACATTCAAGTTCAAAAAGAGCATAGGCCATAATTTTCTCATTCACTATGTAGACATAGTGAGTGTCACATTCAAAATTTGTTCCATAATTTTTTCATTTGTACAAGATAGTGAATGTCACATTTAAAATTTATCCCATAATTTTGTCAAATGATGCAATATAGTGCATCATTGTGCTTATATGTCATAATTTTTTCATTTGTCCCATAATATTTGTCAAATGATGCAATATAGTGCATCATTGTGCCTATTTGTCATAATTTTGTCATTTGTCCCATAATTTTGTCATTTGTACAAGATAGTGATTGTCACATTCAAAATTTGTCCCATAATTTTGTCGAATAATGCAATATAGTGCATCATTGTGCATATTTGTCATAATTTTGTCATTTGCACAACATAGTGAATGTCACATTCAAAATTTGTCCCATAATTTTTTCATTTGTTGAAGGTAGTGAGTGTCACATTCAAGTTTTGTCATTTGTCCAAGGTAGCGAGTGTCACATTCAAGTTCAAAAAGAGAATATGCCATAATTTTGTCATTCACTATGTAGACATAGTGAGTGTCACATTCAAAATTTGTCCCATAATTTTGTCATTTATCCAAGATAGTGAGTCTCACATTCATGTTAAAAAAAAACCTTATTTTTTATATCATTGCCAAAATTCTACATACAAATATAAGTCTCCCACTTTTAGTTTGTATAGATCATCTAAATCTACAAATATAAGACACTCACTTTTAAATTTTATAAATCATCTACATCCAAATAGAAGACTTTCACTTTTAGTTTTTACAGATCATCAATAATGTTGTGAAGACATAATTAGTATTTCATTTAGGTAAAATGGTGTTGACGGGCGAAATTGACCGCTCGTCAACTGGAGGTGTGGATCCGGTCTCAGGTTGTCTAAATAATCCAAGTTGTTTGGATTAACCCACTCCGATGGGTTTAGCGGCTCCGTTGGCCGATCTAAGTCCTAGGAAAGTAAAAAAAACTAAGTTAAAGGAACTAATCTAAGTGAAAAACAACTACTACAAACTATGTACAAATCTAAAGTATATATACAGTTTACTAACTAATATTATAAAACAATAATTCTACTTATTAAATGTTCAGTTATCAATACAATTAAATCTTGATTATATTTACAGTATTCACAAAATGTAAGTTTTAATCGAAATTTGCAAAATCGTAAATGAATTGTCTTATGACAGCGAAGGTGGTGTTTTTTTTATTTTTATAGTTTTTATAAAAAAGAAACGAAACAACAACTATTTAACTAAAAAAAATAGTAATTTGTACTGTATATCTATCTAACTACAGAGAATTCTCATATTAATTAAACTATTAAAATTAAAATAGCAAACTAACCTGAAATCATCATCTTCTGCTTGTCCTGTGCATGGGCATTTGCGCTCACTGTTTGATGGGGCCAACCTGCATCAGATTCTCCAATACCTTGCGTAAACGCGAAGGAACAACGCTTTTGGATGCTAACACAGAACAGGGAAAGGATGCAACAACAACAATTTTATATTTTACAGATCATCACGTTTAGATAAATCCGAGTGCGAAGATTTGTACATAATTTTTCATTTAACAAAGAAGACAAACCTTCTGCTCATTAAATTGAAACAGGATAATTGTTTTACGTAAAATAAGAGACATCAAATATGGACAATATTTAAACCAAATCACATCAACCTATAACAAATTAAGATATCTAAAGTAGTCAGTAATTTGATTACAAACTGAAGTGAACAAAACTTGAAATAAAAGTTTGATATATTGAAAGCTAAAGCTGTAACAAAACATCCACTTTCATTCCAGTCTGAATCATCAATCCATAGTCTCTGTCTTCAAGCAGCGATGGCTTGTTTACAAAAAATAATAAGTATTTAAAGGCCAGAGGGTAAGACATTCCCTGTGGAAAATATCAAAAACTCTTTGCAAAAAATATGGGAACAATCTCCCAAATCTCTATTTGTGCCTAAGACTAGCAACCTAAACCAAAACTCTGTAACAAAAAGCATGTTCTAAACTGCCACAACAGATCCAATTCCCATTGAAATTCGTGTGTACCTGTAGATGGGCAAAAATACATGCTATTCAGATTATGTTCATTTAGAAAATCAACAAAAATTTCAATTTTATGACTAGCTAACAGAATCTCATGATTCTGTAGCTAGTCATATTTACAAACATAATCGTATTAAATTAATCCAAATGGTAACATGAATGTATGCGGTCAATCAAACAGATCCTTTATTATCAATTCAAAAAAAGTAAAGATTCTTTCTAAAACAAATCAAATCTTTTATGCCAATTCAAAACTAACATAATCATTTTTGAATCAATTCAATTTAGCAAACAAATATTTTGTACTAATTCTAAGAAAACACAAATTTTTTATGCTAATTCAAAGCAAACACAATCGGCTATGCTAATTCAAAACAAACCAAATCATTCAAAAATCAATGTCGAAATAACATACCTTGGCTGTAGGGATACGATTCGGTCAGGCTAACTTTGAATTAACAATGGGAGTGGTTGCCTCTGCATTTTAAAGAGAACAGAGCCTGTTGTCTTTCAACTTGCTGACAGACTGCTTGATAAATATTTGGATTGATCAAGGGTTCAATAGAGGGCAAGAGGCACAAGGCTGGACGGGTGGAAGGGGTTCTGAGATCCAGGCCTGGAGAGGTAATAAACGTTCCAACAAATGCACACAGACCCAAAATGCACCTTTCAGCCATGGAGAAGATCTGAAATTTGACCTCTAAAGAATGAGCCATATCTATGTAAAGACACAATTTCTGAGGAAACCGCTTGCGATGAAGGTAAAGTGGCTAATTTCGGTTCTGGGTTTTAAAGGGTTTGATCTGATTCAAAACCGTTTGCCCATAATTTCTCATGCAAAAACATGTCTCTGGGAGGCAATTACGGGGGCAATCTTCTCTGGCACTATCAAACAGTAACAGACTCTGAACACCATGGGGTTAAATTCGCACTACAGGAGCCATAACAGAGAGAACATAGTCAACAATGTAAACAATGAAAGGGTTAGACAAGGTAGACATAGGACCAATTTCCACAGTTTCCTCAAAACAAACAGAGGTAGCCCGAGATGCAAGGTAGACATTTAATGCCTATGCGTGCGAGGGTGTTGGAAACCATGCAAATCATTCATTTCGGCATGTACAAATGACGGCGCCTTGGTAAAAGATTCATTTAAATCACAATCAAAACATTGTAAACCAATATCAAATGGATTATTCACATAGTCATCGAAAGCCATAACATACATAACCAAAAGATTTTGACCAAAAATTCAATAATTATTTGAAAACCATAGTGTTCATAACCAATAATTGGTCCGTATATTAAATCAACAATAGTGTTTGTATGATTCAAAGAAACCATTACATCGACCATTGCACCATGGATTTAGTCACAATGTTAATGCGTTCTCATGAAACCATTGCACCAAGGAATTTGATCAAAGACAATAGAATATCATACCACCATTGTATCAAGGATTCAATAAAAAACACTAGAACTCATTGCATCACGAACTTACAAATTGAAACCATATTAACAAAAATGCAAAGTGAATAAAGGTTTGGTGTCTTGCCAACTGTGTGACCATTATTGAGTTAGAGGTAAAAGAGCCATGATGACATAAACAAAAAGATCTGTAATAATCCAAAGATGATTTTAATGCCATCGATATGACTTGCAACCCAAGGTTTTCACGCTTGCAATCGTGAAAATGAAAACAAAAAACAGATGTGTGAATGCGCAAGATAATAGTGTCGTTTTGTTTTAAAAATTTGCAACGAGTATTGAGGATTCAAAACCCTTATGTAGGCAGCTTGTAAGGAAATGATAAAAATGCAAAACGGATGCCAACAAATGGTTACAAACAAGGTTGAAGCAATGTAGCTTTTATAACCCCCATAAGATTTATTATACCATTTCCCACATTTTACATCCATAAGATTTATTATACCATTTCCCACATTTTACATCCAAATATAAGACTACCGCTTTCCTTTTCTATAAGCCATGAGTAATAATGTGAATAGATAAATAGTGTTCCGTTTGGATAATTTAACTTGAGGGATATTACCCATCAATCAAACATGCTCATGTCTACTTTGGAAAGTGATGCCACGATTTGTGATTCTATATGCATATTCATGTCTACCTTAGAAAGCGATGCCATGAATTGTGATTTTGAAAGGGTGGGCGATTGGAATTTGGGAAGTGTGTGTGAGTGTCCTATTCTACATGTGTTGAGAATTCCTCATCACGATTTGTGATTCTATATGCATATTCATGTCTACCTTAGAAAGCGATGCCATGAATTCTGATTTTGAAAGGGTGGGCGATTGGAATTTGGGAAGTGTGTGTGAGTGTCCTATTCTACATGTGTTGAGAATTCCTCCTGGGTTGGATTTAGCGTATTTATACCCAAGGGTGAACATATAGATCCCAACACTTGTAGGACCTCGTGATGTTGGTTTTCAAACTTTATGGAAAGATATGGGAATGAAGACTAAAGGTTAGAAACTTGGGTGCTTGGTGTGTCAGTTCTAAGGTTGATTACTAATGGGTTCCATGATATGAGTATGGACCATGGGACCACTTAAAAACTCATCAAAATATTAAGGAAAACTTATCTCACTAAAATGAGTGGTTTGAGAGGAGTATTTTGAGATATACCTTAACAATATATTGTAGTGTCTACGCTTGAGAGGAGTATTTTGAGATATACCTTAACAATATATTTTGAGATATACCTTAACAATATATTGTAGTGTCTATGCTTGAGAGGAGTATTTTGAGATATACCTTAACAATATATTGTAGTGTCTACACAAAAACCTTACTGAAGAGGTTATTCACACAATTAGCAAGACACAAGGAACATTTTGACATAGATCTTCCATAGTGGTGTGTGTTAGTAGAACACAATTTTTTTTTCCAGAGTATTATTCTTGTGGGATTATCACTTTTGATTAATTATCACTGTGATGACAAAATATCATATTCCTTTTGGATGCAAAGATGTAGGAATTTCATTGGATGACTGTAGAATGATCTTATTACCGAGGTACTAGAGGATGTCAACATGCAGGACCTATACTCAATTTTTTTTAGTACTACTCTTGTGGGATTATTACTCTCAATTGATTATTATTGTGGTAAAAAAATCTCAAAAATCATTCTTGATTCAAAGATGTAGGAATTTTGTTGGATGATTGTAGAAACCAAGGTTTGTAGGGTCCTAGAGACAAAGAAATGCCATGTTTTATAGTTATCTCATATACATGTGGGGTCCAATAATAATACTCGACCCAATATCTAAGGGAACTAACTAAGGAGGCTTGACCATGTCCTTAGCCATATGACCCAACTACCTAAGTATTAGAGAGTGATGTCCCTCAATGATTCTCTCTATGTAATATATCTAGAGTTGGTTTTAGGTATACCTAGTCGACTATCGATATACCTAAATATATGTGAATATAAGATTCCGTATAAAGGTGCTATATGATGTGATACTACTTGAAGGGGTACCAACAAATGTTACAAGGGTTTCTAAAAAAGTGATTCCACTTGTGTTTACTATGTGTATTCATTCCCAATCATAGTTTTTCCCACTGAATGATATATCATTGTTCTATTTAAAGATGTCGGAATATATCTCTAGCTTGAAAAAAATTCTACTAAAACTTTGAGGCATGTTTTATGAGGAAAGAGATGTGATATCACTTGTATTGTTCCTTAACTCTTAATTTTGAAACAAAAACTAGGTATGGAGAGATAATAAGTGCAAAAAACTAGATACAAGTGATAATGAGATAAAATATGTAGAATAAACCCTTGTATTTGATATTCAGAATAGAGAAAGCAATGTTCAGTTACCTCTTAAGATAGGGAAAAATTTCATTGAGTGAATCTCCAAATAAAAGAATACTCAAAAAAACCTAACTACTTGTGGTCCCATTATTAACGTTCCTATCATTAATGAATACGAACCACCTAGTGAGATTTATTTAATAAATATGACTATCCACTACTATCTAATGGACCTTATTCAAAGAAATAGACACATACATTAATTAGTTAACTCCTAGATATCTTAAAGTAGGAAGGTTAGGGTAGACCCTAACACTCATCCTTCTAAACCAAGACCATACTAATGGTTTATTTAAACACTGCAAGATATAACAAGAAGTACTACACTAAGGATGACATGGGAGATTTTTTCAAAGTCTCAAAACATGTTTCACTTTATCATCGCACATAAATGACAATACTTTTTTAAAAAGGCCCATGATACCGTTTATAATATTAATGTAATTTGCAATGAATCTTCAGAAGAAGTTCATATTTCAGATTTTCTTGAAGACTTTAAAGTTGGTGAATTGAACTTTGAAGAGGTAACTAAAGTGTTTCCTCACCCTTTAAAGGATTCACCATAATCCCATGCTTTTAAATAATGAATCCAAGTATTGACCCAAAATCAACCCAAGACCCATTTAAGAGGATTCAGGCAGATCTTTATATAACTAGTCATTCAAACATATCATGAAGATGAGATGGATGTTGAACTCTTCTCTTTGAATGATCTACCAAATCGTCCAAATAAGCCTCTAAAATGTGTTTAGTATTGTGAAAAGCATATAATGTGGCCCAATGAAATGTAGGTCCAACAATTGGCCCAATGAAATGTAGGACCAACAATTTTAAGGTCGAAAATAATTTTCTGACATGATAAACATGCTCAAAGGATAAACATGCTCAAAGGATAAAGAAGCATGGTATTTTGATGCTCTTCTTTCCATATCTAAATATGCATACAATAAAAAGTTCCATCCATAGATGAAAACATATCATTTCTATAACATTTAATATGATCAATAAAAGGTCTGTGGTAATTTTCTTTAGGACATTCCTTATTTAAATGTTGAAAATCAATACATACATGAATTTCCCCTTGTTTTTATTCACAGGAATTGGGTCAAACACTCACTTAGTTACAAGAATAGGATATATAAAGTTACATTTCAACAACTTCCCTACGTCAACCTTGATGGCAATGGCCTTTTTTGGACTGTCTGGTCGCAACTTTGTTAAATAGGCTTGATGTTGTTATAAGTTTTAATTTCATGTTAAACAATATAGAAATATATACCTCATATTTATTTGTATGGCCAAGAAAACACAACACTAAACCCCTTAATACGAATCATATAAATTTTAAATATGTAAGGAGAACAATCAACTCTAAGCATGATTCTTCATATGATGTCATGTTTAATGAAGATATCAATTGACATAGTGTTTAAAATGTTCACCATGTTACCTTCCACATACATGTCCTTTGTAAGAAAAGGAAAACGGCACCCATTGAAACCTCCAAGCAAGATGAAACCCTTAGCATTACAGGAGAATATCCTCTACCTCACTACCATTGATGGAATTACAACAAAGATCATCCATTTATAGATAATTGGGTGATGGGTCTGGAAGAAAATATATAGGTTGTTGTAACCAAGTCGAACCAGAGATCATGATGAACCTCCCCCACCTATTTATTTCATCGGTCCCACTTACTATGCTTACCTATCTCTTGATACTGAACACTTTACCCAAAGATATCCTAGCGTGTATTCTTTGCATAGGTCCTATTGAGACTTATATACCATAATACTAGATGTAATTTATAACACATCTGGTGATTGAAGGCCCATGAAGTCCTAGCCGCTACCAACTAAAAAAAGAATAACCGTACCTATTTATTCAAACTCTTTTTTACCAATTTCAAGAGAAAATATGGTCTGTGATGCACATGTGATCATGGTTTTTTTAAACCAATCATTTCCTTCAAGCTCGCTTCATTTAAAGGCAGGGCCATGTCCAAGAAATTATTAGAATCGCAAGGGTTCAAGGTTCATATATAGGAAAATAAAACTAATTGTATTCCTTTTAAGAAGGTAAATCTTCATTAGGGTCTATGAAGACCATTTGAATGGATTGATAAGTAATTTCAATAGACAAAAAAATTATTAAACTTATATATTTAGTTTCTAAGTCAAAAGCTATATATTCAAGCTAAATATTTTAATATGATTTATGTATTATCTCTAAAATAAGATATAGTAAATGGTATAGATGATTTTAGGGCCTAAATTTCACATGCGCTAATTTTGCATGTTTTTTCCCAAAAATAAATTCACAAATTTCCATTTTTTCTAAAAATGATTCACCCAAATTTCATAGAATAAAATTATTTTACCTTAAAAATCACCAAATTTTATAAAAACTATATAAAATCCTTAGAAATTTGAATATTTTTACAAGTATATAGCCAAACATTTTACATTTTGCATATTAAGAGGACTAGTAAGATAATTTGTTACCACAAAAAAAATTAAAACATGTATACAAGCTACTATCTTTTTGGAAGTAACTAATGGTAGGATAAACACATTCCCTTACAACACAACTAATTTTTTTTTATCTCTTTTAATAATTAATTGGTTGATCCAATTTATTAGTTGGTAGTATAATTGTCTTCAATTTTTATTATATTTACTAGCTTAATAAGTCATTAATTGTCATCACCATCAATTTGTAGTACATTTACTAGTTTAATGATAATCCAATATGAATGAAAAATATATATAAAATTTTACACTTAAACAATAAATAAATATGTCACACATATAAATTAGAAGGATATTTAATTATATCCATATAAATTTGCATTATACAATACCATACATAAAATCAACTAAGTGTCCTACATGTAAATTAGGGAGAGATTCAATTATAAACATGTAAACTCACATATTTTATATATATATATATATATATATATATATATATATATATATAATCTAGTTGTACATGATAAATGTTGCTTCCACAAACTAAACAAATTGTTGTCTCCAATTAGACAAACAACTATACAAGTACATGAAAAACACCTATTTCTTTTGCAAATATTTTAAAGGTTAAAGAGTGAAACTTCATTTTATTTTAAATGTTTACAATCAAAACAAAAACTTATACATAAATATTAGAAAAAATTCACTACAATTATATTTAAAAATATATATAATATTAAAATACTAAAATTAAAAATATATATAATATTAAAATACTAAAATTGAATAGAATCAACTAGTCAATATTTAAAATACATTAATTAATTGAACAACATCTTTAACATCAATATTGTCATCTTTTAATTATTCTACATATAATTTCATCACTCACAAATCTAATATATTTAAATACACAATATTTTAATACAATGAAAAATAAGTAGTATATTTTTAAATACACAATATTAAATATTTCATAATTGCAGGGATATATAAGTAGGATATTGCATCTAAAAAGTGTAAAAAAAATTGAACAAAAGGCACACATCTCATATTTATATCAACTATGACTTTGATCTTCATCATTTTGTCCACATCCTCCCACATTTATAATTCTACAAGTGATTATGGTTCAATTCTAGACAAGTTGTATAAACTAACCCTTATCGGTTATTTCTTAGGTATGGTTCCCCCAAAGGCTATTAAACCAAACCAAGCAAAGCAATCAAGCACATTGGTGGAAAGAAATAAAAATTGAAAATATAACAAAATGCTATTCTCTATATCAGTTTGCAAAGAAATCAGATTATGCTGACATACTTAAACAACACTAGTGGCTATGTCATAGGACCTTAATTTTTATAGCCTCCTCACCCAAGGCATACAAAGGGAACTATATGCCCTCACTAGATTTATTCTTTTCTATTTAATTTCACATTTCCTACTGTTGATTATTTGGGTTGGTTGTCATTGATGTCAACCCTTGAAGAAAGTTCGGTAGCGAATTCCAGTAGCACAAAGGTTTGGGTAATGGACCCGAGTTTGTTTGATGTATAATGGTATGTTTTTTTATATATTTAAAGGTAATACTATTCTGGATGGATAGTACATGTCATGCCATTTCCAATGTTATGTGGAACATCACATAACTCCTCATGGTTAAAGAGTTATGGCCATGTGAAGTTGGAGAACCCTCATGAGTCATCTAGAAGACCCAAAAGGTCAAAGTAGTCAAAGTGGTTGCAAAGAAGAAATTATTTAAATAATAAAGTGAAGTGATGAGTGTACTATAAGTCAAAGTGGATACAAAAGAAATTATTTAAATAATAAAGTTAATGGAGAAATTACTAAGTGGACAAGTGGTTAGAAGTGGGTTAGCCCTAAAATAAGGAAAGTGGGTTAAGATGGTTAGAAGGTAATTTAAATAATAAAATGAAGTGATGAGTGTACTATAAGTCAAAGTGGATACAAAATAAATGATTTAAATAATAAAGTTAATGGAGAAATTACTAAGTGGACAAGTGGTTAGAAGTGGGTTATCCCTAAAATAAGGAAAGTGGGTTAAGATGGTTAGAAGGTAACCCCTTGAGGAAGCTATATGGAAGTATAAATAAGAGGCAAGAGTCTCTCATTTTTAATCACACTTGCGAATATTGAATATCTACAAGTGAATGAGGTAACCAAAGGATACCTAAGTCGAATTTTAGAGGGAAGGTGAAGTAAAGAAGGCCGAAATTCAACAGAGGATAAATTCTTTTGATGATGCTTTCTAAGGTATATTATTTACAGGTCATCTCACCATTTTCGTATTAACGTTTTTTTTTAGAATGATTAAGACCTTGAAATTTGGAGGCCGTTGAGGAAACATATCCAAGTAGTTGTGATAAAACTTTCATCTTGTGGGTCGTTGTATTTTTGGAGTTACACTCCGTGGAAAATATTGTTTGTGGCTAGTCCTGAAACTACTCTAAAACAAGTGTTTCGGGTAAAAATGTCATAACGTCTTCATAACAGATCCAAATTCTGTAAGATCAAATGTATTGGTTAGAGTGAAGTATGTAGTATTCCGTGTAACATTTTCAGATCCATACAACAAATATTTAGTGCGGGGAACACTCTACAAGTTCGCTCTCTAGAATAAGCTAGGATTCAACAAGGTATGCCATTTTTTCTATAACTTATTTTCTTAGAGGTTCCAAGTAGTGAAACCTAGAGGAATTGCATAAAATAAACTGAAGAACATTGTGCACTATTTTCAGATCTTTATTCATTACACGTAAATGGTTATGATTATTTCAAGTTAGGGTTGTTGACTAATCCAAAACTAGTCATGTGAGAGTAAAGTAAAGTTTGATGAAAATGCTAGTCTCTTGTTGTTAAAGTTAAGGAAAGTTTGCAGGTATGTGATCATATACACCAGGTCTATTATAGAGTTACAAATCATATTTGGATGATGAAATTGATGAGGGCTTTTGGTTGAGGTACATGTTGGGTAGATGGTTGAGATAAGTAGTTGATGAGTTGGCACATACATGAGGTGTATAGTTGATGATGTTGGTACATATTGATGAGTCATAGTTGATGAGTAGTTGATACATGATTGGTACATACTTGGTACATGGTTGGAGGCACTTGTTAGTAGTATTGTTGACACATGGTTTATGGATGATGTAGCATACTTATCTTGGTATATTATTAGAAGAACACATTGATCTTGGTGATGATTATGAGTTGTTGTGTTATTCTTGGTTGATGCACATCTTTGAGATTTTTCTTGGTGATTGATCTTGGTGAGTAGATATGATTTGGTTGATAATATTGATGAGACAGGTTGTTGTGATAGGTTGTTTGGACAGGTTATTTGTACAAGTTTAGTGCATGGTTGATGTACTTGTTCATGGTACAAGTTAAGGTACAGGTTGGTGCATGGTTGATGCACTTTTTTATGGTACAGTTTGATTACATGTTGTTTGTTACATGTTGGTGAATGGTTGATGCACTTTTTTATGGTACAGGTTGATTACAGGTTGATGCATGGTTGATGCATGGTTTAGGTTATTGGTACAATTTTTTTGTTGCAGGTTGATTGGTACATGTTTACAACAATATATCTCAGAGTAATAGTGTGACAATGGTTCCATCATTATAATTATATGTTAGGGCGGTTGGACGGGGCAATGATAGGTGGTTGTAGCCACCTTCTGGTTGTAGCCGGAGAACATAGGGGGTTTTATCCTCCTTCTGGTTGTAGCTAGAGAATTGGGGAGTTGGAGCTTCCCTTAGGTTGTAGCCTGAGAAACTAGGGGGTTGGAGCCTCCTTCCAGTTGCAGTTGGAAAACAAAGGAAGTTGGTGCTTCCAATGAATGTAATTCTTAAAGACATATAAGACAAAGCATTCAGTGGTTTTATCCCTCTTTGGGTTTCTACGTAAAAACACTTGTGTATTGTGTATGCATATGATTTCTCATTTGTTCATTATTTATTTACTCTGGAAATATTGGATGATAATGCTACATTGATATAACACTTGCATTTTATGGTTAAAAATGATTATATTTCTCTATTACTGATTCACCCCCCCTCTTAGTAATCCAACAATTGGTATGAGCAGGTTCCTTCAGGAAATAATTTAACCAATGGAAGGAGATCATGGATTATTTTGAGGATGGAGTACCACTATTTAATGGTCAAAATGGTTTAAATTTTGATCTATGGAGTGGAAGGACGAAAGTATTTTGACAATCACATGAGTATTATATTTGGCTATCAGTCGTTACAGGATATGATAGTTCAAAAATGGAAAATACTGTAGCCAAGAATGAATTGAAGAAGAATAAAAAAATAGAAGTGGATTTCATCTGGGAAGGATTACCTAATCTGGTAAGAGAAAAGGTTGGTAAATGTTCATCAACCAAAGAAATTTGGGATAAGTTACATGATATAAGTTCTTCACCCATCGCATATTCAGAAAATGCCAAAGAATATGTAGGTACAAATCAAGAATAAATATGTTCACCATGTCAAACAGATTCAGAAGATGAAGAGTACATAATCAATAGAGGTATGCTGTTTTTCTTTAATTGTGAAAAACATGGACATGTTGAAATAGAATGCCACGAAAGAAATGAGACAGAAAAACTAAATGAAAAAGAAGCCAATTATGAAAAAGAATTGATTATTTCTTTAGATTAACTAAGAGAAGAAAAAAAGTCACTCAAGAAAGAATTGATGAAACAAAAGGAAAGTGTTCACATTTTTTAAGAATCCCAACAGGTCAATCGAGAACTTAAGAACTCATCTAAAAGAATCCAGAAAGATCGAAGAAAATCTTGAATATAAAAAGTAGTATTTGGAAGCCAACATAGAAAAAAAGGAAGAAGCAGAAATGAGAGAGAATATATTGACAGATCATCTTAAGGAAATAAATAACGATCTAAACTAGCTTGAGGCAGATTTTTGTCAAGAAGAGAAAGGACTTGAAGATGAAATAATCACATTAAAAATTTAGCTTGAAGAGGCGAAAATAACATAAGAAGTCATGAAGTCTCAGATAATGAAGAAAGAAGAAGAGGTTGAGAAGATTGAAGAAGAAGTTTTCACATTGAGAACTTAAATCATCAAGCTCAACAAGAATGTTGAAGAGACAGAAACATCCAAATCAGTTATAGAGAATGAAGAGAAGCACTCTAGGTTGATAGAAAAGAAGAATGAAGAAAATAGAAAGAGTTATGCAGAAGTAATCAAAGGAAGGATTCATGGTCAACCAAAATTTAAGAAAACTATTGAATATACATCTTCAAGAATACGATCAATGTTCAATCCACAAAGAATATTCAATCATGATCATGATTAGTCAAGGCATAAATTCATAAGGAATACACCACAAAGAATATCATTCACTGCCAGGTATGCAAATTTCTTTTATGTTCATTGTTTTTATTGTACTAATTTTGGACATAAGGTTGCAGATTGTAAGGATTATAAAAATTTTCAAGCAAGAAATGCATGTGTGGCCCCACATAACATTGAATGTTACAAATGTCATAACTATGGACAAATATCTAGTGATTGTAGTAGCATGATCGATACTTCCATGAAACATAACACTGATATCAGATATAAAAATGTATGGATAAGAAAACACGAATAACATGTGAACAAATACTAGGTCCCAGAGATCGTTAGATTGGCAATAAAACGAGATGAAGAAAATTCTACAGATAAAAAGAAAGATGTCATATAGAGAAAGGTTTGGAAAATAACTGAAAGAAAAGAAGGACAGGTAAATAAGGAACAGGTTCAAGAGATTCTACTTTCAGGCATTGTAGTGAAAGATGAATCCTCAGATAGAAAGAAATAAGTTAGAGCTCAGAGAGATGATGAATCTACCAATGAAGATGATGATGCATACAATTTAGAGAAGGAATTGTTCTGAGACATCTGGCTTAGAGACTCCCAGATAATATGAATAATAGACAAAGGGAGTCTATGTAGTAGTCGAGACAGACCAGAGAACCATCCTTCGAGCAACTTGTATAATTTGAGTAGAAATATTCAGTCCATTCAGTTAGCAGAAGTAAAATATGATAGATTAATCATTTGTAGTAGTACTTCATGATAGTACAATGACATATGAGTCAAAATTATGGAAAGTTGTGTAGTAGAGTCTTGAATAGTATGGACATATATGAACGTGAAATCAACTTTTCTGAATGGGGAACTTGAAGAAGAAGTCTACATTGAACAACTGGTTCCTAGAGCATGTAATCTAGACTGGATAAATATCTACAACATGCAAGGTTCAAAAAAAGAAGTGCAGGCAAAAACCTTTACATCAAGAATTTTTCAAAGGATATGCATAATGAATTTGAAATGTCATTACTTGGATAACTATCCTTCTTTCTGGGTCTTTAGATACGTCAAATAAACTAAGGAATTTTTATTTCTCAAACTAAGTATATCAGAGAAATGCTAAAGAGGTTCGGAATGGAAGATTGCAAACGAGTTACCACTCCTATGCAAACCATTTGCAATTTGAGAAAAGATAATGATTCAAAGTCTATAGACAAGAGGAAATACATGTTAATGATTGATATCTTACTATATATGACAACATCCACACCAGATGTAATGCAGGTAGTTGGACATGTGTCACGATTTCAAGAAGCACCAAAGGGATCATATGTATTAGCAGTGAAGAGGATTTTCAAATATCTCAAGGGAACATAAGAGTTTGGATTATGGTATCCAAAAATAAAGGATCTATCACTTATTTCCTACACACATGCAAATTGGGCAGGTTTCATTGATGACCGACGAAGCTCTGGTGGAGCAACATTCTACTTGAGTGAGTGTTTAGTATCTTGGATAAGAAAGAAACACTCATCAATATATTTATCTACAACTAAAGCAGAGGATATTGCAATAACAAGATGTTATACTCAGGTTCTATGGATGAAACAAACTTTGAAAAATATAGAGGTTGAGTATGATAAGCCCATTCCAATCTATTGTGATAATACAAGCACCATCAGTATCTTAAAGAACCTGGTGATGCACTCCAAGACGAAGCACATTCCAATAAAGTATCACTTTCTATGGGAACATGTTGCAGAGAAGAACATCGGAGTTGAATATGTGGGCAGAAAAGAACAAGTGGTAGACATGTTTAAAAAACCACTTCCAAGAGAAGCCTTTGAGTATTTTAGCCAGAGACTCAGAGTAATTTATACTCCAAAATGAATTCTTTTGAATGCTTATCTTATATGTGTTAGATTTACATGAGGAACCACCATAAAGAGGACAATTAAGGTTGGGGGATTAGTTTCAGGAAGAGTTCAATCAAGGGGAGTATCCCCAAGGAAAATTCAGTTAGGGAGAGTAGTCCTTAATAGAAAGATACCTTTTCCATTGATGAAAAAGGGGGAAATATTTATGAGATGCAAAGGTAAATTCTTGGGGAAAGAGCACAGAGGCATAGTTCCAGGGGAAGCATGAGTGATATGACTTCAGTATTGAATCAAAGTGTTGCCATCAATGCCAAAGGGGGATATTGTTGATTATTTGGGTTGGTTGTCATTGATGTCAACCCTTGAAGAAAGTCTGGTAACGAATTCCGGTAGCACAAAGGTTTGGGTAATGAACCCAAATTTGTTTGATGTATAATGGTATGAATTTTAATATATTTGAAGGTAAGATCATTCTGGATATATAGTACATGTCATGCCATTTTCAGTGGTATGTGGAACGTCACATAAATCCTCACAGTTAGAGAGTTATGGCCTTGTGAAGTTGGAGAACCCTCGTGAGTCATTTAGAAGCCCCAAAAGGTGAAAGTAGTCAAAGTGGTTGAAAAGAAGAAATTATTTAAATAATAAAGTGAAGTGATGAGTGTACTATAAGTCAAAGTGGATACAAAAGAAATTATTTAAATATTAAATTTAATGGATAAATTACTAAGTGGACAAGTGGTTAGAAGTGGGTTAGCCCTAAAATAAAGAAAGTGGGTTAAGATGGTTAGAAGGTAATTTAAATAATAAAGTGAAGTGATGAGTGTACTATAAGTTAAAGTGGATACAAAATAAATTATTTAAATAATAAATTTAATGGAGAAATTACAAAGTGGACAAGTGGTTAGAAGTGGATTGGCCCTAAAATAAGGAAAGTGGGTTAAGATGGTTAGAAGGTAACCCCTTGAGGAAGCTACATGAAAGTATAAATAAGAGGCAATGGTCTCTCATTTTTAGTCACACTTGAGAATATTTAATATCTACAAGTGAGTGAGGTAACCAAAGGATATCTAAGCTGAATTTGAGAGGGAAGGTGAAGTAAAGAAGGCCGAAATTCAAGGGAGGATAAATTCTTTTGATGATGCTTTCTAAGATATGTTATTTACACGTCATCTCATGATTTTCATAATAACGTTTTTTCTAGAATGATTCGGACTGTGAAATTGGGAGGATGTGGAAGAAACATATCCAATTAGCTATGATAAAAATTTCAGCTTGTGGGCCGTTGTATTTTTGGCGTTACACTCCGTGGAAAATAGGGTTTGTGGCTAGTCCTGAAACTAGTCTAAAACATGTGTTTCAGGTAGTCATAACGTCTTCATAACAGATCCAAATTCAGTACGATCAAATGTATTGGTTAGAGTATAGTTTGTAGTATTCTTTGTACCATTTTCACATCCATACAACAAATATTTCATGATGGGCACACTCTACACGTTCACTCTCTAGAATAAGCCAGAATTCAACAAGGTATGCCATTTTTTTCTATAACTCCTTTTTTGAGAGGTTCCAAGTAGTGAAACATGGAGGAAATGCATAAAAGATATTAAAGAACATTGTGTACTAGTTTCAGATCTTTATTCATTACAAGTACATAGTTATGATTATTTCAAGTTAGGGTTGTTGACTAATCCAAAACTACTGATGTGAGACTAAAACAAAGTTTGATGAAAATGCTAGTATCTTGTTTTTAAAGTTAAGGAAGATTTGAAGGTATGTGAATGTATACACAAAGTCTATTACAATGTTACAAATCAAATTTGGATGATGAAATTGATGAGGTATTTTGGTTGAGGTACATGTTGGGTACATGGTTGAGACAAGTAATTGATGAGTTGGCACATACATGAGGTGTATAGTTGATGATGTTGATACATATTGATGAGTCATAGTTGATGAGTCATAGTTGATGAGTAGTTGATACATGAATGTTACATACTTGGTACATGGTTGGAGGCACTTGTTAGTGTTATTGTTGACACATGGTTTATGGATGATGTAGCATACTTGTCTTGGTATATTATTAGAAGCACATATTGATCTTGGTGATGATTATGAGTTTTTGTGTTATGCTTGGTTGATGCACATATTTGAGAGTGGTCTTGGTGATTAGATCAGATTTGGTTGATAAAATTGACGAGACAGGTTGTTGTGATAGGTTGTTTGGATAGGTTGTTGTGATAAGTTATTTGTACAGGTTTGGTGCATGGTTGATGCACTTGTTCATGGTAGAGGTTGAGGTATAGGTTGGTGCATGGTTGATGCACTTGTTCATGGTACATGTTGATTACAGGTTGTTTGGTACAAGTTGGTGCATGGTTGATGCACTTGTTTATGGTACATGTTGATTACAAGTTGAGGTATAGGTTGATGCATGGTTCAGGTTATTGGTACAAATTTTTGGGTGCAGGTTGATTGGTATAGGTTTACAACAATATATCTCACAGGGATAGTGTGACAGTGGTTCCATCATTCTATTTATACATTAGGGCAGTTGGACGAGGCAAGGACAGGTCATTGTAGCCACCTTCCATTTGTAGTCAGAGAACATAGGGTGTTGTAGCCTCCTTCTAGTTCTAGCTAGAGAATTGGGGAGTTGGAGATTTCCTCAGGTTGTAGCCTAAGAAACTAGGGGGTTGGAGCCACCTTCCAGTTGTAGTTGGAAAAAAAAAGAAGTTGGTGCTTCCAATGAATGTAATTCTTAGAGACATATAAAAAAAAACATTATGTGGTTACATGCGTCCTCTCTAGGGAGTCTTTGGCATCCAAGTTGAATATGGGTGACATTGTGAGGTCTTCTTCATAATGGATGGGTCTTAGCTGGTTCATGACCTATGTAACATGTCATTCACCGCAAAGGACCGTTGTAGGTTATTTTTGGACTATTTGAGGGATACAAGTACAATAGAAATGGGTCTTGAGGGATTAACATGCAGGCTAGGGGGGAAAGGAGGGTCTTAAGCCCTAACTTATGAACCTTATTGAGATCAAATTCCATGGTTAGGCCGAGAGGAAAAAACTTGGACCTTATTCCCTAAACATCACTTCTTAGGATCAATCACCATGTTAACCACACCTACAAATTACCATAACACAATCCCTATCAGCTAAGGGGTTTTTAGCATCATAGTTGAAATATATGGACTCCATTAGGATTTTTTGTGCACTGAGTTATATATATCATAATATCTTGACCATGGTAGAGGAAGGAAAACATGTTGTGCCTCAATATATTGTTGAATATTATTGAGCTCAAGAGCCTTGATTAATGACTAGTGCTCGAGCCAACACATGAGTCCATTGTATGGGTTGTTTGCAAGCTTATGAGTGTGTTATATGAGTTAATAATTAAAATTTATGCATGTTGGAGGTAAGGGGTTACAGGGGTTAAGTTATAGAGGATAATGGTTATGAATTATAAGGGTACAAAGGTTATACAAGTGATGGGTTATATTAGGGTTTATAGAGGTTAGGTGTGATTGAGTTATAATAGTTAGGTGTTAGGTGTCTGAAGGCAATCCCTTAATTAATCTACCAAAACTTGAGTATATCCTAATAAATCATCAAGCATAGACATCAATACTAAGCCCGTCACCTACTATGGAAAAAGAAGAAGTCTTTTATAAAAATTCCTTTCAATGTTTTTCATTTCCATGTCTCACCTTTTTCCTCATATACCTTGTACTATTTATATGTTATATCTTTTAATATTGTATTTGGGAACTTATGTGTCCATAACATCTCATCACAATGTCCAATAAGATGAGTGTATTCTCTAATATTATTCTAAAAAACAAGTGGTATTTCCCTTATTGATAAGAAATATTTGACATTATCCTTGGGGATAGCCTCAATACTCCAACATACCCTCTCTCTAGAGTCATAGATTTCCATCCACTATTCATAGAGCTCATTGTTAAAATTATAACCCGTAGATATTAAGGACCCTTAATGCACCTTTCCTATGAAATTAGGTTTAATATGCTCATCATTTTCATTTAGGGCCCGGTACAACTCATTAATTCGATATTATTCTTCCCACTATTTTGACCAAGGTTTACCTTCCTCAAGGTATATAGGTATGATAATTCTTCTTCCATTTCCTTTGAGATTTATCTTATCCTTCTCTATAGAGATTGTTTCTTTCATTTTTCTTCCCGAAGGTCTTCCCACAAGGTCTTCATACACCATACTTTATTCAACTAGGATGATGATAACAAAGTTTGTAATGTTTGATATTCCCATAATTCTTGATTTGACCCCTTTGTACAACCCAATAGGTTATATAAACCTTTGGTCATATAACTTGGAAAAATTTCTAGAATTGACCAAGTGGGGTCTCCCCATATAAAAATTTCTAGACTTGATTGGTGCTCGAGCTAACACGAGTCCATTGTATGGGTTGTTTTCAAGCCTATGAGTGTGTTATATGAGTTAAGATTAAAACATATGCATGTTGGAGGTAAGGGGTTACATGGGTTAAGTTATAGAGGATAGTGGTTATAAATTATAAGGGTATAAAGGTTATACAAGTGATGTGTTATATTAGGGTTTATAGAGGTTAGGTGTGATTGAGTACTTATAATAGTTAGATGTTAAAGTTTACATTAATGTTAGTAAGTAGGTTCTATAAAGATTTATACATTATTGGATTTATATTAGGGGTTATGGATGATAGTGGTTCTAAGAGTTAGTGATTATATGGTTAGAATTTATAGAATTTAGAGATTAATTAAGTATTAGATGTTATAGGAGTTAGGGGTTTATAAATATTACATAGAAAACAACAATTTTGGGGCTTTATAAATATTTCATAAGGGTTTAATTAAGTATGTGATAGAAAACAACTATTTTGGGGGGTTTATAAATATTCTATACATTCTACACGATAAAAATTCTTTAATATGGAACACATCTTGTTCCCCAACGTTGGAATAGATAGTGAGATCATTTTGATAATCAACCATCATCTTACCAATCAAATCATGGTAGTAATAATCCATCGCCCTTTTAAATGTTGCACTAGTATTCATCAACTCGAATGACATTCAAACATAATAAGTCCCCTATAAGATTGTGAAAGGTGTCTTAAGGTAATCCCTTAATTCATCTACCAAAACAAGTGGGTGTATTGTGAGTCGAATTTGAGTCCATAAACTCTCCCATATCATTAAGGAATGCAAATAGTCTATCCATGTCAAATTTCAGTGCATACAAAAACAATTTGGAAAAATTTCAACGTTGGCCCCATTCGCAGGTCACTATTGCCCATGTCTAGTACTCCTAGTACAATGTATTTTTGTTGTTCCTTTTAAAATTTGTTCGACAATACACACGTTTCCATATCTATTACTGCAAGGAAATAATTTTATTGTGTTGATTAAAAAATGAACGAAAAAAAAGAGGTATTTTACATCACAACTATGACACAAATACATTAATGTATATAATAATATACAATGTAGAACCTGAAAGAAAAATGAAGAAAGGATGATCCAAACTTAAAACTTGTGTCAACTGATTTGTGCACTAATTTGTGTCATTGTTTTCCATGTCTAGTGACCTGCGAATGACTTCGACTTAACTTTTTCAAGACGTCTTGGGAAAGGTTGGGCGCCCAAATGCAACACAAGGTGAGTTTGCAAGAGGGGCGCCCACATGAAGAATCGTAACGAAAACAAGGCAGTGTGCCCAAAGGTAAGGAAAGGTGAGTTGGAAAGAGGGGCACCCACAAGAGGAAACATAACAAAAATGAGGCAGAGTGCCCAAACATAACACAAGGAAAGTTGGAAAGAGGTGTGCCCACCCACATGAAAGGCACAAAACGGGCTAGACAAGGGAGCACTAGGCAAGAAGATGAGCCATATGATGAATAAGGAGAAATTTTGGCTTCGAATTAATGTTTTCAAGATGTCCCGAGAAAGGATGGGCATCCAAACGCAACACAAGGTGAGTTTGCAAGAGGGGTGCCCACATGAGTAATTGTAATGAAAACAAGGTAGAGTTCCCAAAGACAAGGCAAGACGAGTTGGCAAGAGGGGCACCCACATGAGTAATTGTAATGAAAACAAAGTAGGGTGCCCAAAGACAAGGCAAGACGAGTTGGCAAGAGGGGCGCCCAAAAGAGGAAACATAACAAAAATGAGGCAGATCACCCAAACACAACACAAGGCGAGTTAGCGAGAGGTGCGCCCACCCACATGAAAGGCATGAAAAGGGACACACAAGAGAGCACTAGGTAAGAAGACTAGCTGGATGTAGATAAGGATAAATTTTCTCTTCGACTTAACTTTTTCAAGACGACCTAGGCAAGGTTGGGCGCCCAAACGAAACACATGGTGAGTTTGCAAGAGGGTCAACCACATGAGGAATCGTAACGAAAGAAAGTACAATAAGGCTCCAAGAAAGGTGGGTGTCCTCAATACTAAGCATAAACATAAGTGCAAGAAACATCCATAAGTGGGCATATTCCTTCATGATCTAGGACATAAAACCGTGAAACCCCTAGGCCATCCAAAGATCAACTTGTAAACCTACCTTTGTGATGAAAATCACAAGAGTAGTGAAAAAATATTAGTGTAGGCCCCATGTAAAATGAGGGGTAACACTAGAAACACAAACTAGATAATTTTGAACATAATCATAATTTCATTCCTCTTGCCAATGCTAATTTCTAGTAGGTTTGATTCCTAGCTTTCAACCCCAATGGATGAACCATCAATAAATTGACTTCATTAACTCAAGTGGATCTATTATTGATACTCTTGGTTAAAGTGGATTTAACCACTTTGTTTGATTATTGAATTACCAAGTCGAGTTGATTTCACAAAAGCTTCAATTCACCTAACACAAATGTCATGAACTGACCCCGCATAGTGAGCAATGAATGGGGCCAACGTTGAAAGTTTTTCAATCTGTTCCCATATGCGTCGAAATTTGGCATGGTTAGACTAGACACATGCCTTGAAGGTATGGGAGGGTTTCAAGACTCAGGAATGTATGATGTCCCCACATAATCTTTGAGATCATCCACATTTGCATCAACGTTCATCATGCAGCTCTCATTGTCATCATTTGTCATTCCCTTCTATAGAATCATTGTCAGAACTATCTTGAAATTTTACATGGACCTTCCAATACACCCATCACAAATTTATTCCAACAAACCTACAAAGTGAGTAGTGAATGGGGCCAACATTGAAAATTTTTCAATCTGTTCCCATATGCGTCGAAATTTGACATGGTTAGACTAGATAGTTTCCTTGAAGGTATGGGGGGGTTTCTATACTTAAGGATGTTTGATGCCCCCGCATAATACTTAAGGAGGGTTTGATTATTGAATTAATAAGTCAAGTTGATTTCACAGAAGCTTCAATTCACCCACCACAAATGTCATGCATCGACCCCACATGGTGAGCAGTGAATGGGGCCAACGTTGAATTTTTTTCAATATTTGCCTATATGCATCAAAATTTTACATGGTTAGACTAGACACATGCCTTGACGATATTGGAGGGTTTCAAGACTCAAGGATGTATGATGTCCCCACATAATATTTGAGATCATCCACATTTTCATCAATGTTCATCATGTTGCACCTCTCATTTTCATCATTCGTCATTCCCTTCTATAGAATCATTGTCATAACTATCTTGAAATTTGACATGGAACTTCCAATACACCCATCACAAATTTATTCCACCGAACCCGCATAATACTTAAGGATCTCATAACACCCATCATGATACTTAAGGATGTTTGATGTCCCCACATAATACTTGAGGAGGGTTTTAATGTTGAATTACCAAGTCGAGTTGATGTCGTAGAAGCTTCAATTCACCCACCAAAAATGACATGCACCAACCCCGCATAGTGAGCAGTGAATGGGGCCAATGTTGAAATTTCTTCAATATGTGCCTGTGTGCATCGGAATTTGACATGGTTAGACTCGACACATTCCTTGACGGTATAAGACTCAAGGATGTATGATGTCCCCACATAATCTTTGAGATCATCCATATTTGCATCAATGTTCATCATGCACCTCTCATTGTCATCATTCGTCATTCCCTTCAATAGAATCGTTGTCGGAACTATCTTGAAATTAGACATGGACTTTCCAATACACCCATCACAAACTTCTTCCACCGAACCCGCATAGTGAGAAGTGAATGGGGCCAACGTTTAAATGTTTTCATTTTGTTCCCGTATGCGTCAAAATTTGACATGGTTAGACTAGATATCTTCCTTGAAGATATGGGAGGGTTTCGATACTTAAGGATGTTTTATTTCCTCGCATAATACTTAAGGAGGGTTTTATTATTGAATTACCAAGTCAAGTTGATGTTGCAGAAGCTTGAATTCACCCACCACAAATGTCATGCACCGACCCCGCATAATGAGCAGTGAATGGGGCCAACGTTGAAATTTCTTCAATATATGCATGTATGCATTGCAATTTGACATGGTTAGACTAGACAAATGCCTTGACGTTATGGGAGGGTTTCAAGACTCAAGGATGTATGATGTCCCCACATAATGTTTGAGATCATCCACATTTACATCAACGTTCATCATGTTGCACCTCTCATTGTCATCATTTGACATTCCCTTCTATATAATTGTTGTCAGAACTATCTTGAAATTTTACATGGAACTTCCAATACACCCATCACACATTTCTTCCACCAAACATGCATAATACTTAAGGATCTCATAACACCCATCACAATACTTAAGAATGTTTTATGTACCCGCATAATACTTAAGGAAGGTTTGATTATTGAATTACCAAGTTGAGTTGATGTCGCAAAAGCTTCGATTCACCCACCACAAATGTCATGAACTGACCCCACATAGTGAGCAATGAATGGGGTCAACATTGAAATTTCTTCAATATGTGCCTGTATGCATCACAATTTGACATGGTTAGACTAGACACATGACTTGACGGTATGGGAGGGTTTCAAGAATCAAGGATGTATGATGTGCCCACATAATCTTTGAGATCATCCACATTTGCATCAATTCTCATCATGCACCTCTCATTGTCATGATTCGTCATCCCCTTCTATAGAATCGTTGTCGGAAGTATCTTGAAATTTTACATGGAAATTCCCTTCTATAGAATTTTTGTCAGAACTATCTTGAAATTTGACATGGAACATACTATCCATGTCAAATTTCGGTGCATTTGAAATGTGAACAGAGTATCCATGTCAAATTTCTGTGCATACATAAACATTTTGAAAAAATTTCAACATTGGTCCCATTCACAGGTCATTGTTTCCCATCATGTACTCTAGCCCTAGTACAATGTCTTTTAATAGTTGTTTCCTTTAAAATTCGACTGATCATAAAATTAAAACAAAACGAGGACGATATGAGATGATATATAGAGTGGGTCTGTTAGTGATCTTTGAGTATAAATATGAATGAATGAACTTCTCTTGGTTTCGAGAATAATTTATTCTCTACTAAAAAAGGCCAACCACATGAAGGTGGAAGCTCATATGGCCCCTCCCCCCCTCACATCGCTCTCAATTCCCCAATACCCAATCTATAAAATAGAAAAAAAATAAAAGCAACATAGTAATCCTGCATATAAACTACCAAAATAAAAATGAAATAAAACTTAAAAACATGTAATTAACCGACATAAAAAATTATTTAAAGGGAACAATTCATACAAATTAAAATATCTAGTTACGTACCTCATTGACCAATGCAACATTTGTATCATCCTTCTTCTATATCTTCTTCTTGATCATCCAACTCGACATCTGTATCAACATCCGGTTCAGAAACAATGTTGAAAGGATTGATGATATCATCATCATCATCAATGTCATTTTCGAGCATATCTTCAT
>ML787266.1:827416-859976 GCA_009831015.1 Picea engelmannii
TAAACAAATTTATATAACTTGGAAATTATAATATGAAAAAAACACACCTACAGTCACATTAATATAATATAAAATAACTGAATAAAATAGGTGAATTTGTTTTCCTTTCCATCTTTCAAACAACATGCTAAATCTATTTCCCTCTACGTAAGATCATAATCTTCATTATGACGAGCTTATCTAACCAATTCAAACATTTCTTTCCATGATAACCTACCTCCATGACGTTCTTTACATATAACAATCCATACCTTCATCCAGTCAAGATTGTTTGCAATGTATAAATGTAGTGCATCCCAATCTTGAGCAACTGATCGATCAAAAAATCACAATTCACCAATATTAAATATTAGTTATAACCATGGTAAATATTAATAAATGATGAAATAATAAATATTAAATGAGTATGATCATATACAAAAAAGAACAAAAAGTTTATATTTATTAAAATTATCGACAATTTAATTACCTCTCACATTTTTCATTGTACCTTTCCCCAACAACTGCTCCCTTTCAAATTTTTTGATGGAGTTCACATCTCAAATGAAATCCACTGCAAGCATATGTTGTGCTTCTAATTTAGGAAGATACTGACTAATATACACCATGGATTTATATATCATATATCCCTCCACCATAGAACCCTCAGGACGTTCTCTTTGTCTAACCAAATACTTCAATGATTTCAAGTGTCTCTCCACAATCCACATTGACCTTGTGTGTACAGGTCCACACATTTCAATCTCCTCAACTTGGTGTATGAGGTAGTGTTCTTGTGCATTGAAAAATGCTGGAGGTAGATACTTCTGCATTTCACACATTAGCCGAGGAATTTCTCTCTTCCAATACTTTATATCATCTTCATGGATTTCTTTCAATGACAACCATCTATAGATCATGACGCAAGAAAATAACATGTTTCAACAAAACATAATACATATTACATTAAAAGTAAAACACATGTCATTAAGTACAACAAAAAGTTGAAATTTGTTTTTGCATATATATTACAACTACTTACCTCATGTATTTTCCAAGATCATATATAACTTGTTTGGCATTGTTGTCAAAGTCGTTTGAGAGAGATAGAGGTAGAACACACTATAACAATAAAAACAAATCGTTACTTGTTCAAAACTAGACAAAAAAATAAAAATCTCAAAACATGTGTACGACAAATATATAAATATAAATACTAAAATGATTAATTACCTTAATTAAGGTATGCCAATCACATGTTTTTACCCCACCAAATTCACCTTTCTTTGTTAAGATATTCTTTATGTTTGAACAAAAACTTGTGGGAAATTTAATTTTTTGAATGACCTCTTTTACACCATTTCTTTGTTGCTCTGTTAATAACCATGGAAGGTTATTTTGGTCTCCATCGTTATTGGATCGGATCACTCTTTTCATTGCATGATTGGCTTCCCGAATATCATTACAAATTTTGACAATATTTTCGTTATCCCTCCCACCATCTATGATCCACCATAATGTTTCTGTCACATTCTTCCCAATAAGAATTGTATCAAATAAATGAACTATTTTTATATCCTTATAGTAAGGAAACCTCGTGAATTGAGTGTGTTAGCTCCCAAAATGAACCCGTCCCTTTGGTCACATTTTGTGATGGATAACATGGCTATTGGTAGTTTTCTCAATTCATTTTTGAGTTTTTCTAGCTGCAAAACTTAGGTTTTGGTTTTTTGTCTTAGAAATAAGATGACCCATAAAAGTCTTCTTTTCAAAATTTTCACAATTTGCTTTCAACAGCTAACCTGTGTCCAAAAGATGAGTGTTAGTTGGTGAAAGTGGTGACTTTCAACAGCTAAGGAGCATCTCTCATAGGTTTGTGCGCTGGTGAAAGTGTTGAATTTCAAAATATCCAAAGAATCATTGTCGCGGGTTGTGCACTGGTGAAAGTGAAGACTTTCCACAGCTACGGAGCAGTTCTTATGGGATCGTGCACTACTGAAAGTGATGAATTTCAACAGCTAAAGGGGGTTTTCCACAGGATCATGCGGTGCTGAAAGCGTTAAGTATCAACAACTAAGGGGTGTTTTCCACGGGCCGTTGGCTGGAGCAAGCGGGAATCACGTGCGTTTTATCCACGTTACAAAAAGCTAATGATGATACGATCATCCCACGTCATGCAAATACAAATGATGCACCGATGAAAGTGGGTAATGATGGAGACTCAGTTTTGCACGTCAAAATAGGATTACGATGCAGATCTTGTTCAGTGACGCATGCTGCACACTCATGGCGCTGGAAATGGTAATTTCGAATCCAACAACTTAGGTACAGAGGCTGTACTGCCGGGCTGACAACATCAAATCAAATCATTGCTTCCATATCACACATTGTTCATGAAGGTTTGTTAAAGTTTAAAATGTTATAAAACAGAGCCGACTCTCAAGTGCTTTCAACAACGCAAAACCTCGGCTCGAACAACAGTTGCAGGGGTTGATATACAAAATTGTTGGGGTTTTCAAGATACAGAATGGCGAGGAGATGCAGTGTTTATCTACTCAGAAAAGAGATGGACAACCTATCTTTTTTACAGACACATCGCGAAGTCCAGAAACATTTTTCAAACACAGGGTGTATTGAATTCGTTGAGAGGTTGCAAAATGGTTGCCACCAGTCGAAAACAGAAGCTTTTGCCAAAACTTTCGATGGGAATAAGGCTCATGTTGGGTCCTTGGAAATCATAGTAGATGAAGCTACCATTGCTGCAACAACCAGCCTACCAGGATCGGGCCAGATTTGGTTCAAAACCACTGCCACAAAAACTTGAATTTCATAGCTTATTTAAAGGAAGAGTTCAAGCACAACGCATCGAAGAAGGGCATGCCGATTTCCTATCTAGAAGAGGAGTGGAAAGAGCTATTTAAGGGCATTCAACTCTACATTACCTCAGAGGGTAGGTATGAAAAACTCATGATGTATCATTTTAATCTCCTGGACCATTTCACAGCCAAGAATCTCCTTAATTTGCCTTTTTTCTTACATACGAGTTTAACTAAGGCCTGCAAGAAAATCAGGGCTCAACCCCTAAGCATGAAGAATACTCTGTGCCACTTTGGCCTCATTAAATTGATCATTCTGGAGAAATTAAAACAACAGGGAAGGAGCTGGCATCATTTTCTATTCTGGGAGGGTTTTGAAACCAAGACTCAGCCTGCAAATGAATAGGGGAAAGGTTCAAAGAAACAATTGACTCCTCAAAGTAGTTCAAGGAAGAGGAGGACCTTGCCAGGACCTACAAAAGATAGAATCTCTGGAGTGAAGTCCCACAGGTCAAAGAAAAGGTTAAACTTTGAAACCACTACAGAACAACTCATAGAGCAGCCTACAGAGAAGAGAACCAATATATTAAACTTTCCCTATACAGACTCAGAATTAGAGTGACACGATCAATGCCCTGTCACCAAGAGTCCTGAGAAGTCAACTGAATTTGCACAAAACTATGAGACCTTCACTAATACAGAGGAAGGAGAAACATCAAAAAGTTCTAAGTCAAAGAAATCTCAGAAAATCAAGCATCTGAAAGAGGTAATCGCTCACCAAGAGGTTTTGGAACGGGTAATCAAAGAAAGGTTTAGAAGTTGTCTGATAACTTCACAAAAACCAACGCTTCATTTGAGAGACTAGCTCGGGAAAGTGTTAAAGAGAAGAAAAGAAAGCAGAAACTCACCAAAGAGTACAATAGTCTATGGTGGCTCGCCAAACGCCTTAAAAGGAAGATAAGAAGATTGAAACAAAAACAAAAGCCAAAATCCCATCCAGATTTGAAGGTACTTGCTCAAGTCGCTGTTAATATGCAAGGTGAGAAATCAGAGACACACTGAGTTTTGATGGAATCACAATTTTGAAGGTGAAAACTCATTTTGGGCGCAGTCAGGGCTTTCACCAGTGCAAAGCAATATTTTATGACCCGTTAGCTGGTGAAAGGCAGTGCTTTCACCAGCTAACCAGCGAAATATAAAACGAGTTAGCTGTTGAAAGCTGGAAAATCATTTTTGAAGCCAAGGATAGAACAGGTCATTTCTCATAGGTTATGAAGGAGTTCCAGAGTATCAAGGGAATGAAAATTACTTGCAAAGGATTCAACATCAAAGATTTGAGGGAATTTTGGAAACCACATGTAAAACAAACTTCCTCAAATATTGACCATGAACGTTGGAGAAATCCAACTGTCAAGACAGGTGTTTTGCCACATTGCATCACATCAAAGACTCCAGGAGCTGAAGGATGCAGATGGCAAATTTTTGAGATTGAAGACAATCCGAGTGCTAAGTTTAGTTGTTAAGTCTTTATTTTCAAAGTTGTTTAGTTAGATTTGAATTGCTTTTATTAAATACAGATCCATGTTTTTAGGATCTGTACAACCGATTGTAAGAGGCTATAAATGCCTATTTTTGATATGAGATAATGGTTCAAACTGGGAGATATTTTATGCCACTGTATAGACTCTTTTTGTAGAAATAAAGTTCAGTTTCCTTTCATTTTCAATATCAGAATTGTCCATCTCTCATTTTATGTACTTTGTTTCAGTTTATTTTAGTTGACAAAGACTTTTACCTCTTTATTGAGATCATAGGCTTGAAATTAAAGGATTCCTTGTTGTCTTGTATTAAGCCCTACCTTCACTTGTATTGGAAAATCAAGAATAGTGTTCTCCATCCTCTCTTTGAATTATTTGATCTGATTATTGTTTACTGAAAGCACTATATCTTTAGATGTGTGATGAGTTGTTTCTTACATAAATCATTAAAGACCCCATTGTCCCAAACACATAAAAACCATAATTTCTAAGATACCAAGCATCCTTAGTCTACAACCCTAAGTAGTTTCTTGGAGTGATAACAAATTGGCGTCGTTGCCGGGGAGATGGAATTCAAGCTCTGCTTTCCTGGGATACGACACAGAGCTGATATTTGATGATAGACAAAGATTAGACATTTTCAGTTGGTTGTAATCATCTATCTAGCGACTCCACAAGTTCATCCTAGCTCCTAAGAGGATCAGTACTAGGGCGAATCCTCAAGAATCACCGATCATGACAGTGTCCAATCCAGAATCAATTCTCAGAAAGGGAAAGACCATTCAAGGTCAAACTTCAAGATCAGATACAAAAGGTAATCCTCTTCTCAGTTCTGGAAAATCTACTGCAGAAAAATTTGAGTTCTTTTCAGAGAACACTGATGAAAAAACAGTTGTAAATACTGTAGAAGAACAAATTCTTTTTGATCAATAGAAAAATCCTAGTGATGATAAATTGATAGACTATAATTTGATTGAAAAACCATCTAAGACTTTAGAAAGAAGCCACAACTCTTCTTCCCTTGAGTCTTTCCATTCTCAGCAACAAGAAGACCACTTGAACATTTATACTAGCGTCCTTGCTGTTGAACATCTCCTCCAAGAGCTATCTACTAAGGGTGAAGAAAATTTAGCTGGGCAGCTTGCAAATTTTTACAGAGCCTCTTATCAGACCTCTTTCCCTTTAGAAGATTCACCTCTTTCACATTCCTCCAGTGTTGAAGGCTTGAAGAAGAAAATAACATTTTCCCCACCTCTGATAGTCATGGCTGCACCACCTCCTTTGACTAAGATGCAAAAAATCCTAGCTGCTAGGTATTCACCACTCATATTGCCAAACCCAATAGCAGCCATGCCAATGGGAGACTATCAGAAATATATGCCTAAATTCACAGGCGAAGGCGATGTGTCTGCTGAAGAACATATTGAGGCCTTTTACAGTTATGAAGAGAACCTTAATATTGAACAAGAAGATGTGTGGACACGAGTCTTTGTCCAAATCCTAGATGGCCATGCTAGGAAATGGTTCAAAGAACTCCCTATTGGTTCCATTGTCAGAATCGAGTAGTTGGATGAGAAATTTCTGAAACATTGGGGTGACAGAAGAGATTTTGTTTACTACATCACAAAATTCGGAAACTTGAGGAAACAAAGTAGTGAATCAGTCTCTGACTTCACTAAGAGGTTTAACCGGATGTATGGCAAAATACCAGCTGAGATTAAACCATCAGATGCTTCTGCCAAGATCACATATTCTGATGCTTTTGGTTCAGATTTCTGTTTGCTGTTGAGAGAAAGGAGGTCACCAACATTATCTCTCATGCAAGATGCTTCCCTTGAGGTGGAATCTAATATTATGGCCTCCCAGAAGAGGAAAGGAGATTCTGATAGAAGGAGACCAAAGAACGAGGCCTCATCTTCATCAAATGCTGATCCAAAACTTGATAAAATGGCCAAGATGCTAGAGTCTCTAACCTCTGAGATATCTAAGCTCATGATCGAAAATAAACAGCCTGTAAAGGGAAGAGGTACTTATGACTCTGCAGGCAGGAATCCGAATCAAAATCCAAATAACTTCAGAAGGAATAATCAGCCAACTCAGATTTGGCAAAGAGAAAAGAATTCTAATGAAGATCAGAGGATAAAGGTCCCTCTTCAAAATGTTGTGATGGACGAAGACAATGGTGAAGATCAAGAAGATGGAGAAGGTGACATTCATTGTGTTGGAGAAGAGACAGGGAAATCTTATCTAACACAACATGACTATGAGGAATCATTGATGACTGAACAGACAGAAGATGATCTTCTTGGTGATGGCATTTTCACAACAGAAGATAAAAATAGATATAATCTCCGATCCAAATCTAATGCTGCTCAACAAGATGCACCAGTCTCTCCTGAAAAGACTGCTGCCCCTGTTAAGAAAAAGGATCAGACATCAGAGGATCAACAAGCAGATCCTTCAAAGGTGAAAGCATCAGCTCCTCCCAAGAAGACTGCTTCCCCTGTCAAGCATCAAACTCTAGAAAGTCAACCTCCTGTTGAACAACAAAAGAATCAGGAAGCCCCTTCAAATCAGGTAAAGGTTTATGATAAAGCTGCTGATAAGGTTCCATATTATTTTAATTTTGAGGCTGAAATACAAAAAATTAAGATTCCTATTTCTCTAGTTGAGCTGATGAAAAACGAAATGTTCAAAAGGGATATCCTCAAAAATTTAGATCCCCAATCTGTATCCCTTTATGCTAATATCCTCAACATTTATGATGATAAGCCAACCATCACTCTGGGCCAAATGGTAGAAGATAGAGATGAAAGTTGTCCTCCCTTTTACATCTCTTTAAATATTCATGAGAAAACACTGCATAATTGTTTGTTGGACTCCAGTGCTTCGCACAATTTGATGCCGAAGGCAGTCATGGATGAGCTTGGGCTAGAGATCACCAAGTCTTATCATGACCTTTTCTCTTTTGATTCTTGAAAAGTCAAATGTCTTGGGATGATTAAGGATTTGGCTGTAACCTTGACCCAAGAATCAATGAAGACAATGGTGATGGATATAGTGGTGGTCGACATACCTCCTAAATTTGGATGTCTACTATCAAGATCGTCGATGAAGAGACTAGGTGGCACTCTTCAAATGGATCTCTCCTACGCTACTATCCCTATTTTTGGAGGGGTGAACAGAAGGCTTTACACGGAATCTCAGTTGGCATATGTAATCAGTGACGAGAAAAATCCATCCAATCATCGTATCTATTCGGTTGACACAGGTAAGGGATCTTGTATTTTGCAAATTGATGATTCACTGCCTGATACGTTGCTGCTCAGAAATCCCACAGATCGGATCATAGTTCAGCCCACAGAGACAACAGAAGATGACCTTTGGACCATGTTCTTTGACGGTGCTTGCACTAAGGAGTCAGCTGGAGCAGGAGTGGTATTCATTTCTCCTTCTAAGAAAACTCCTCATTTGTCCTTTAAACTCGATTTTAAAGTGACTAATAACATTGCTGAGTATGAGGCATTACTTTTGGGACTGAATGCAGCCAAAGAGAGGAGTATTAAAAAATTGCAGGTGTTTGGAGATGCATATTTGATCATCCAGTAGGTGAATAAGTCCTTTCAAGCAAAGCATGTCAGGCTGAAGGCATACAGAGATGAGGTGTTGAAGGAAATTCAAGATTTCGCAGATTTTAAAATTACATATGTACCTAGAGAAATGAATGAATTGGATGATTCATTGGCTATGTCCACTTGTGCATTCATACCCCCTCTGCCTCATAAATTAACTTACGAAATTCAAGTTAAATATAGGCCCTCTCTCCTTGATAATGTAAAATTCTGGAAGGTCTTTGAAGACGATGTTGAACTCACTAGATTCCTTGCAGTGATAGATGAGTTTGCAGATCTGTAGATTGATCAGGAGAACGAACATGATCATGAAGTTGAGGAGCCAAAGTTCAAAAGAAAAATCGCAGCACATGAAATAGTTCAGCTGTCCACCAATAGAATTCCTAAAGGTTGGTTTGGTCTCGTTGGAAAGGTTGTTCGATAACAATGATGTGGCTGTCAAATTGCAAAGTGGGGAAAAAGAGTCAAATGTTTTGCAGTATAATGTAGCTAGTGAGCAATATCCTAAACATGTTAACTTAGCCTCACATTTGACTGAAAAACAAAGGGCTGATTATGGAGAATTGCTAAAGGAATTTGCAGACATCTTTGCTTGGCAGTATGATGACTTGAAGACTTTTGACACAGAAGTGATTCAGCATAAGATTCCCTTGAATAAAGACACCAAACCATTCAGGAAGAAGCTTAGATCCTTCAACCCTTTGTTGCTGCCTACAATGGAAAGGGAAATTAAGAAACTGTTGGATGCCCACATTATCATTCCTCTCAGGTATTCAGAATGGATTGCGAATCTTGTACCAGTTAGGAAGAAGAATGGGGAGATCAGACTCTGTGTAGACTTCAGAAATTTAAATAAGTGCTCTAGGAAGGACAACTATCCTCTTCCTAAAATGGAGCATATTCTGCAGAAGGTGTCAGGATCAAAGGTGATGTCTTTTATTGATGGGTTTTCCGGATACAACCAGATTGCTGTCCATCCGGAAGACAAGGAAAAGACTTCTTTTACCACTCCATGGGGTATGTTTATGTACGAGAAGATGCCCTTTGGATTGATGAATGCAGGAGCGACATTCCAAAGGGAAATGGATATTTCTTTTGTTGGAGAGAAAGATAAATTTGTCCTGATTTATCTTGATGATATCACTGTTTTCTCAAGCAGCCACGAACCTCATTTGCAGCACTTAAGAAGGACATTTCTGAAATGTTGAAGGTATGGCATCTCTCTTAATCCGAAAAAATTGAATTTCGCACATAAGGATGGGAAATTACTTGGGCATATTGTTTCAGCTGATGGGGTTAAGATTGACCCAAAGAGGGTAGAAGAAATTAAAAATCTGTCTCTTCCTAGATCAAAGAAAGACATTCAGTCTTTCCTTGGGACTATTAACTTTGTCAGAAGGTTTATAGTAAATTTTGCTGAACTCACGAAGCATATCACTGCTATGTTGAGAAAGGAATCCGAGGTAAAATGGACTGAAGCAGCCAGACATTCATTCAATGCCATCAAGGAAGCCATCACAACAACCCCTGTTTTGATCAGCCCCGATTTCTCCAAGGTATTTTACATTTTTTCATTTGCTTCAAGTGATACAATCACAGTAGTACTCTTGCAGAAAAATGCTGATGATCAGGAGCAGCCGGTTGCCTTCTTCAGTAAGGTCTTGAGAGATGCAGAGGTAAAGTATGAATTGTTGGAGAAACAAGCATATGCACTTTTCAAGTCACTGAAAGCTTTCAGGGTCTACATTCTTCAGGCAAATGTAATAGCTTTTGTTCCCTCCAGTTCAGTTAAAGATGTTCTTGTCGAACCCGACATTGATGGAAAAAGGAGTAAGTGGATAGAAAGGTTGATTGAATTCAATGTTGAAATCAAACCAACAAAATTAGTGAAAGGTCAAGGCCTTGCCAAATTTTGGCAGAGGAAAATTGTAGGCTGCTTGAAATAAATCTGATGAGTATTAATGCAGAAAATGTTCTGTCTTCAGAGAACAAAGAAGGTGAGGAAATGAAGGTCTCAGCTCATTTAGCTGATTGCAAATGGTACAGTCATATTATTCAGTTTCTGTAAACTTTATCAGTCCCATCAGATTTGACAAAGACTCAAAGAAGGGCTTTGAAGCTCAAAGCTATAAATTTCTGCATCACTGATAACTTGTTATTCTGGAAAAATCCCATAGATTTATTGTTGAGGTGTGTAAAGCAAGAGGAGGCAGCTAAGGTCATGATTGAATTTCATAATAGTGAATGTGGGGGACATCACTATTGGAAAACTATGGCTCACAAAATCTTAAGATCTGGTTACTACTGGCCATCATTATTTTCAGATGTATATGAGTTTGTGAAATCATGTGACAAGTGTCAAAGATTCGAAGGTAAACAACAATTAAAGTATCTTCCCCTCAAACCTATAGTGGTCACAGGGTCTTTCTAGCAGTGGGGCCTGGACTTCATAGGTGAAATTCATCCGCGTTCTAGTGGTCAGCATCGGTGGATCCTGGTTGCCACCAATTACTTTACAAAGTGGATTGAGGCTATTCCCACCCGGAACGCCATTCATACTGTCATCATAAATTTTCTACAAGAAAACATATTTTCCAGATTTGGCTATCCCAAGAGATTGGTCACTGATAACGCTACTGCATTCAAAGATAAACACTTGGTAAAATTGTGCGAAGATCTGGGAATTCAGCTGGTACAATCCACAACTTACTATCCGCAAGGGAATGGCTTAGCTGAATCATCCAACAAGAGTTTAGTCGGAATCATAAAGAAGCTTCTTGAACAAAATGCCAGAGGTTGGGATTCCAAACTGAAGTTTTCCTTGTGGGCTGACATGGTTACATGTAAGAAATCAATTGGTACATCTCCTTTCAAGTTGGTATATGGTACTGAGGCCATATTTCCTGTTCAACTTGCATTTCCAGTTGCAAAGTTCTTACAAGAAACAGATTCTGAACCAAGTGATTTGACCAGGAGAATTCATAATTTGGTAGAACTACAGCAAGACAGAGAGTAGCTCTTGGAAAAAACAAAATTGCATCAAGAAAGAATCAAAGAAACTTTCGACAAGAAAGTCAAATCAAATGTCTTCAAAACAGGGGATTTAGTCTTAAAGTGGGATGGAGCAAGGCAGGAGAAGGGGAAACACGAAAAATTTGAGGCTCTCTAGACAGGTCCTTTTGTCATAACAACGGTGCAGCAGAACAATACCTTTGTTCTCCAAACTCTTTCAGGCGAGGCAGTAGCAGGTGGCCCTTTCAACGAGCGCTTCCTGAAGATCTATTTCTCATAAGGATTCCTTTGAAGCCCTGTTCTACTTGTACATATTTCTTTTTCAGTTCTGTTTTCTTTATTTCTATCATTCAAATAACTCCATGCCCAATGGTACTAGCAAACTATTTTTCATATTTCTGTTTCAAATTGTAATAAGGCTACTGAGTCTAGCTAGGTTCTTGGTCACCTCACAGGGAGATGCCCATCCCATTTGGAGCCAAATGTTAGCTCCCAAAATGAACCCGTCCCTTTGGTCACATTTTGTGATGGATAGCATGGCTATTGGTAGTTTTATCAATTCATTTTTGAGTTTTTCTAGCTGCAAAACTTAGGTTTTGGTTTTTTGTCTTAGAAATAAGATGACCCATAAAAGTCTTCTTTTCAAAATTTTCACAATTTTCTTTCAACAGCTAATGTGTGTCCAAAAGATGAGTGTTAGTTAGTGAAAGTGGCGACTTTCAACAGCTAAGGAGATACTCTCATAGGTCTATGCGCTAGTGAAAGTGTTGAATTTCAAAATATCCAAAGAATCATTGTCGCGGGTTGTGCGCTGGTGAAAGTGAAGACTTTCCACAACTACGGAGCAGTTCTTATGGGATTGTGCGCTGCTGAAAGTGATGACTTTCAACAACTAAAGGGGGTTTTCCTCAGGATCATGCGCTGGTGAAATCGGTAAGTATCAACAACTAAGGGGCATTTTCCACGGGCCGTTGGCTGGAGCAAGCGAGAATCACATGTGTTTTATCCACGTTTCTAAAAGCTAATGATGATACGATCATCCCACGTCATGAAAATCCAAATGATGCGCAGATGAAAGTGGGTAATGATGGAGACTCAGTTTTGCACGTCAAAATAGGATTACGATGCAGATCTTGTTTAGTGACGCATGCTGCACACTCATGGTGCTGGAAATGGTAATTTCGAATCTAGCAATTCAGGTACAGAGGCTGTACTGCCAGGCTGACAACATCGAATCAGATCATTGCTTCCATATCACACATTATTCACGAAGGTTTGTTAAAGTTTCAAATGTTAGAAAACAGATCCGACTCCCGAGTGCTTTCAACAACGCAAAACCTCGGCTCGAACAACAGTTGCAGGGGTTGATATACAAAATTGTTGGTGTTTTCAAGCTACATAATGGTGAGGAGACGCAATGGTTCTCTACTCAGAAAAGAGATGGACAACCTATATTTTTTACAGACACATCCTGAAGTCCAAAAACATTTTTCAAACGCAGGGTGTATTGAATTCATTGAGAGGTTGCAAAATGGTTGCCACTAGTCAACAACAAAAGCTTTTGCCAAAAATTTCGATGGGAATAAGGCTCGTGTTGGGTCCTTGAAAATCATAGTAGATGAAGCTGCCATTGCTGCAACAACCAGCCTACCAAGATCGGGCCAGAGTTGGTTCAAAACCACTGCCACCAAAAACTTGAATTTCAGAGCTTATTTAAAGGAAGAGTTCAAGCACAACGCATGGAAGAAGGGCATGCCGGTTTCCTATCTAGAAGAGGAGTGGCAGGAGCTGTTTAAGGGCATTCAACTCTACATTACCTCAAAGGGAAGGTATGAAAAACTCATGATGTATCATTTTAAGCTCCTGGACCATTTCACAGCCAAGACTCTCCTCAATTTGCCTTTTTTCTTACATAAGAGTTTAACTAAGGTCTGCAAGAAAATCAGGGCTCAACCCCTAAGCATGAAGAATACTCTATACCACTTTGGCCTCATTAAATTGATCATTCTGGAGAAATTAAAATAGCACGGAAGGAGATGGCAACATTTTCTATTCTGGGAGGGTTTTGAAACACAGACTCAGCCTGCAAATGAACAGGGGAAACGTTCCAAGAAACAATTGACTCCTCAAAGTAGTTCAAGGAAGAGGAGGACCCTGCCAGGACCTCCAGAAGATAGAATCTCTGAAGTGAAGTCCCACAGGTCAAAGAAAAGGTTAAACTTTGAAACCACTACATAACATCTCATAGAGCAGCCTACAGAGAAGAGAACCAATATATTAAACTTTCCCTATACAGACTCAGAATCAGAGCAACAAGATCAATGCCCTGTCACCAAGAGTCCTGAGCAGTCAACTAAATTTTCACAAAACTATGAGACCTTCACTAATACAGAGGAAGGAGAAACATAAAAAAGTTCTAAGTCAAAGAAATCTCAGAAAATCAAGCATATGAAAGAGGTAATCGCTCACCAAGAGGTTTTGGAATGGGTAATCAAAGAAAGGTATAAGAAGTTGTTTGATAACTTTGCAAAAACCAACGCTGCGTTTGAGAGACTAGCTCAGGAAAGTGTTAAAGAGAAGAAAAGAAAGCAGAAATTCACCAAAGAGTACAATAGTCTATGGTGGCTTGCCAAATGCCTTAAAAGGTAGATAAGAAGATTGAAACAAAAACAAAAGCCAAAATCCCATCCAGATTTGAAGGTACTTGCTCAAGTCGCTGTTAATATGCAAGGTGAGAAATCAGAGACACACTGAGTTTTGATAGAATCACAATTTTGAAGGTGAAAACTCATTTTGGGCACAGTCAGGGATTTCACCAGCGCAAAGCGATATTTTATGACCCGTTAGCTGGTGAAAGGCAACGCTTTCACCAGCTAACCAGCGAAATATAAAACGAGTTAGTTGTTGAAAGATGGAAAATAATTTTTGAGGCCAAGGATAGAACAGGTCATTTCTCACAGGTTATGAAGGAGTTCCAGAGTATTAAGGGAATGAAAATTACTTGCAAAGGATTCGACATCAGAGATTTGAGGGAATTTTGGAAACCACATGTAAAACAAACTTCCTCAAATATCGACCATGAACGTTGGAGAAATCCAACTGTCAAGACAGGTGTTTTGCCACATTGCATCACATCAAAGTCTCCAGGATCTGAAGGATGCAGATGGCAAATTTTTGAGATTGAAGACAATCCGAGTGCTAAGTTTAGTTGTTAAGTCTTTATTTTCAAAGTTGTTTAGTTAGATTTGAATTGCTTTTATTAAATACAGATCCATGTTTTTAGGATCTATAAAACCGATTGTAAGAGGCTATAAATGCCTATTTTTGATATGAGATAATGGTTCAAACTGGGAGATATTTTATGCCACTGTATAGACTCTTTTTGCAGAAATAAAGTTCAGTTTCCTTTCGTTTTCAATATCAGAATTGTCCATCTCTCATTTTATGTACTTTGTTTCAGTTTATTTTAGTTCATAAAGACTTTTACCTCTTTATTGATCTCATAGGCTTGAAATTAAAGGATTCCTTGCTGTCTTGTATTAAGCCCTACCTTCACTTGTATTGGCAAATCAAGAATAGTGTTCTCCATCCTCTCTTTCAATTATTTGATTTGATTATTGTTTACTGAAAGCACTATATATTTAGATGTGTGATGAGTTGTTTCTTACATAAATCATTAAAGACCCCATTGTCCCAAACACATAAAAACCATAATTTCTAAGTTACCAAGCATCCTTAGTCTACAACCCTAAGGAGTTTCTTGGAGTGATAACAGAGTGGGATAACATTCCATTCCTCGTGGAAGCTCATTATTACTACCTTCACAACAATGACATTGATGAAGCATAAAAAAAAATCAGAACATTATTTATCAAATGCGGTAAAAGAAAATGAATAATTAAAATAAAATTTCAAAACATGATTCCATTTACGATACATAAACAAAATGCATATCTCAAGGATTAATTATGTCACATTCCAACTTCCATAGGTGAGGTGTCATTCTTTGTGGTTTTAGTCCAGTCTCCTATTTCCCATTGAAAAAATATTTTTTAGTATTACGATACTTATGGTTCTTATAGAGGAAGTGTCTATACTCATCAAACACCTCCTTTCCTAAAAAAATTCACCAACAAGATTTCATCTTAGGACCACAAACTGGCCATGCAAATTTACCCTTTGTTTGAAGACTTGCAATAGATGGATTAATGTGAATTATTAATATACATAATGATTATTTAAAAAACATGCATGACATATTCAATTAATTATATACTATTCAAGCGTGCAATATGGAACGTTACATACCACAAAAATGTGTTAGTCCTTGGGCATCATGAATTGTCCATAAAAGTATTCCACGACATTGAAATCTCTTCTACCCAATTGGTTTATAGATGTCATACATAGTGATGCCCTCCCATACCTTTAGTAGCTCGTTGATAAGAGGCTCGATATACACATTCATATATTTAAATTGTTACTTACCTAATTGTTTGAAATTACATGAAATTACTACCATGGTATGTATATACACGTAAATAAATAAATAAAAGATGTTTTGAAAAAAAAGAGAAAAATGAAAAATTTAAATTCGAAAAATTAATGTAAACAAATACCTGGAATAATCATTGTCAACATTATGTGCTCCCTCTTTATTGACATCCAAGGAGGAATGTTATTGTTGATAGCAAAAATAGGCCACACTGAGTAAACAAACTGAAGTTCTCTGAATGGATTAACATCGTCTGTTGTCAATGAAAGACTAACATTACGAGGTTCATCTGTAAATTCTGTCAATTTTGTAGCAATTTCCTTAAATTCATAACCATCTGCAGGAATTCGAAGAATGCCATCTTCAATTCTCTTTCGTGCATGGTAATCCATAAACTGTGTTATGATTTATGCTTTATGATTTGGCACCTGAACAATCACTGCATATGTGGAATTATGGGAATATGCCGGAGAACCTTTCGAGGGACCATTTTGTTTACTTGATTGGTTCGATATCTGCTGATACCACATACCGGGAATTATGTTTTCAACGCATCTTGTCCATAATATATAATATGATCATCGAGACATGCATCTATACTTTGATACTCCATTCCAATTTCTTTCATAATGGCATGTAAATATGGATATGTGTGGGGTAAAATATTTGACGAGGGTAACAAAAAATCACCTAACAATCTAAAACATAAAAAAAATAGTTAATGTAAAGAATAGTAATTGTAAATATTGCATTTTTATTTTACAAATTAATTAACACTAAAACAAATGGGGAAAACTAAACCTTTATCTATATGTGATGAAACATATTACATACCTTAGGATCTATGTCATACAAGTGTTCAACAAATGATTCATAACCTTTAAGTTCACCAACAACAATGTAGTGGAGAGACGATTTTCTCTTGACCCTTTATAAAGTTGCTTATTTCCCTTTTCAATCAGAGGCTCATCATAAATACCACCACTTCTACCCCCATGATCCTCATCTAGATGACTGAATAAGTCTTGGATCATTTGATTTGTCCCATCATCTTTAACTATGCTATTATTTTCATCTACTTCCATGGGATCATTAACTTGATCTTCATTATCTGCTTCAAGTTCTTCATCTTGTACAACATCATTTATGCTACTACTTGTTTCTTTGTGCATAAAGTTAGGGGGTAAATATAACTTTATAATTACAAACAATCATGAAAAATTAGTGCATTTATAAAAAAATATAAAAGTTTGAGAATACAATAAATATTAAAATAAATAATGAATATATATATAGCTAATTACCATGGGATGATATTGATTTGATCCCTTTTCCATGTGCCCATATTTTCTACAATCTTTTTTAGTTATTGCTATTAAAACTCTTTCGGGACATCTAGTGCAACAATTTTTGCAAGGGAAATAACATTTATAGTCACCCTTTTCACCCTCTTTATTTTTTTTTCCCACCTCTAATGTTTTCTGACATTCTTCCCCACAAACATATACTGAAAAAAATACTTGTTTTTTGTTTGCCAAGAAGACCGTATTATACCCTTTTTGAACTATCATTATTATAGAAAACTTGTCAAACATCCGTAAAATGAAACATATTTATATATTTTATAACGTCGCAATTACGAAGATCATTGACCAAGTAAAAGTTGACTTGGTCAAATACTAGGTGACTGTTGGGATGGGGAAAACCTAGTTTTCATAACGTCGCAAGTGCGATGAATATTTCACCAACGTCGCAAGAGAGACGAAAATGCAATTTTGTCGCAAGAGAGACATCCTCCTACCTTCGTCACAAGAGCGACATGTTTTTGTATTACATCAAAAGAGCGACGTTATCGGGGAAAATGGAGAAAAAAAATTAAAATTTCCTCTATTTTTTGACAGTATGTCCAATTTTGTCCATAATGTCGCAAATAGAGCGTCGACATTTTTCCAATATGTACTAGTGAGGGGTGAGCTTCTTGGGTGAAGATAATATATAATTTTTGATAATCCAATGTGATCGGTCCCAAAGTACGAAGCCATTCCATGCCCAATACAATATCACAACCACCCATGGAAATAAGGAACATGTGGGTTTTTAGATGATAATCACGCATTTGTAGTTTGACATTCTCACAGTGCCCCCCACACTTCATAATACCACCATTCGCGATGAGGATTCAAAAATTAGAAACATGGTAGACAAAGAAATGGATCTCATCATCTGGCGTGCAATGAATAAAATTATGGGTGCTACCACTATCAATCAACACCACAACCGACCTATGTTTAATGTAGCCCTTGATCTTCAATGTCTGTGGGGTTGAAATAGTTGAGAGTGTATGAAGCGATATGACCAGGTCCATGGATTCCATCAGCTTGACAACTGGATCTTTGACAGGATCCCCTAGATGAGCTACCTCTTGGTCTGAAACCTCATCTAATGGGAGGTCATCATAGGAACAAGAAGTTGAGGCATCAATCTCGAAGAACTTTTGTTCTCTACATTTATGCCCTGGTGCATAATTTTCATCACAATAGTAGAAAAGGCCTTGCTTGTGACATTCCACCATTTCTGTGGGAGAGACCTTTTGGACCTTCAAACATTGGGTCGGAATAGGTGTAGGCCCTAGGTGAGGATGGGTCCTAATTGGAGCCTTCAGTGTTGGAGCCTAGAGACTAGTATTTTATTCCCTGGTTAATTGACATGCTTACAACCAGGTAGTAGGATGATGCATGTCCACATGAGCCTTGGTAGCTTATTTTAGACCACTGATAAAACATTCAAGGTAAAATTCATCAGATAAGCCCTTAGTATGGATAGACAACTATTCAAATGTTATGATGAAGTCTATGACAGATCCAGTTTGTTGCAACTTAGTGATTCGTCCCAAAAATTGTGATTCCCGATCAAAATGGGCACAAACTACTTTGGATAACATGTTCCAATTGCGAGGTCCTAGATAACATTGTTTATGACACTGCCACCACTTCCATCGTTCTTGATCCAAGTAAAAACCCATACATGGAGTTTGGTCTCATCATATCGAATATCATGAAGGAAAAAATATTGTTCCATTTGAGAAAGCCATCGGGATGGGTTGGAACCATCAAATTTATGCATGTCAACTTTGTACACCTTATTTTGAGAAGGTGGAGAACCCCAAGGGAAGCGGGAGGACTGAGTATGTTCATAATGAAATCATGGAAGTTATTCTAGGTTTGGTTCAACATTATTACCCCCAAATAGTTGCATCAGTTTGTCGACTTGATGGGTAAGGGTTGTGGAGAATTCATTGCGGAGAGACGCCATGTTTTCAAAAATTTGTTGTTCCAGGTGGGAGATTCGATCCTCCAAGGTGTCTTGGGAATGAGAGTGAGTGGTAGGCATGGTTAATTCTTAGGTAGCAATGTAGGTGTTGGGATGGGAAAAATGGGCTTAAAATTGATAGGTACCTGGGTGATCAGGACAAAGAGAGGAATCGAATGGGACAGGTCTCAAGAAATGCATCCTAGAGGGGGTTGGTTCCGCAAGACAAAAAAAAAGTCTTAAAATTGAAAGGTACCATTTTGATCAGAATGATGAGAGGAATGTAATGGTATAGGTCACAAATAAGGGTGTTGATAGGCCTAAACGTTTTTTCTATTTTTTTTAATCCTGCGAAGTTATACTCCGAAATGAATAATACTGCAGAGGAGGAATGCCCAAATTATTAACAGGATAAAATATGTAGTAATTTTTCAACCCCAATGAAGATGAAAAGGTTTCACTGCAATAGATATTGTTATTTCTTTCTTTGTTCTGTTCCCAAGGGTTAGGGTTTACAGGGAATCTACAATCAATGGTTTTCCCTATGCTATAGATCTCTTATATACGTGCAAGGTCCAACAATAGTACTCATCCCAATATCTTAGGGAACCAACTAAGGAGGCTAGATTTTACCCTTATCCATACTACCTGAATACCCAGGTACTAGAGGGTCACTTCCTGAGTGTTGTTCTCAGTGACACTATAGCAGTGAGGAAACCAATCAGTTTATCTACGGAGGGATTCAAGATGCCTAGGTCGATCCAAATACATGTGTTGTATTATGTGATACCACTCAAAGGGGTACCAACATGGGTTACAAGGGTGGCCAACAAATATGTTCTTAAGAACCACTTGTATTTCCTATGTGTATGACTCCCCAATCACAGTTTTATGGGCATAATGACATATCTTTGTAGCTTAAAGACGTCAGGATACATCTCTACCCTGAAAACATTTAGCCTACAAGTATTTCCCTGGAAAGAGCTATGATACCACTTGCAATATTACTGATACAATATATTATGTAGAAAAAAAAATATCTAGCAAGCAATGACATAATAATAATGATATATACGGAAAAATATCAGAAGAACACTAGAATAGCACCAAAATAATCACTAGGATGAGAAACTTTATTATGATAGAAATTTTCACTTGCCTCTTCGAGGGGGAAACCTATAGTAGAGAAGAGATCTATTAAAATAATCCCCAAGACAAGATATCTAATTCATTCTACTCTTATTTATACTAATTCTACTTTCTAAGGAAACTTCTAGAGGAAGAACTTTCTAGAAGTGGAGGCTTCTATTAGGTCTTACTACATTGACTCATTCTTCTTTATTAATTAGGCCTTATTAACTAATATCAACCTTTATTAAATAGAAAACATATCCTACTAACTAATGAACCATGGAGAGGGGTTAGGATCAGATCCTAACACAGGTTAAGTTTATGAGAGTGACACATGGCACACTCTTATTGGATACATATGACATATTTTTGACCTATTATATGAAGACATGGGGCATATCATCATTGGTGACATGTGGCAGTATACCGATGGTGACACATGGAAATATTCGATTGGCACATCAGCATGGAAATTCATCAGTGTTGTCTGGGAAGATTGGTGTTTGACTTGGCATGCACAATTATTATTGTATTCAACAATTTTCTAAGGGTCGAATCCTCCAAGCTCCATAATCTCATCTATTATTGTTTCTTGTTAACTATATGTTGCAATTAACTTTATATACCATTATATACAAAAAACTATCATGTATGTGGGACAACTGATATGAATAAAGGTCTAATTTCATGAAGAAAAGAACGAAATTCATCCAACGACTCACATTTTTCCATCAATTTTGATCGATGATGGTTAAGTGTTAATCTTGCATAGGCCATAAATTGAGCTTCAGGTGTTGGAATCACACAAACTTTATACCAATGGAAAGGTATTTCGACGTAGAATATGATGGTATATGTTTGAAGTGATGAAAGTTGATACATTATTCCTATAAATTAAAATATTAATTAGAATATGTTTTAATGGGCCTGCATGTCAACTCAACTTCACGAGCTCATATCTTGAGATCGGGGTGATGGATTTGATAAAATTTTACATTTTTTGGAAGATAAGAAGATGAATATTTCATAAGAAAATATTTCCATGGATAAAACTTTGATTATCACTTCCAGAAAATTAAAACGTGGTCCCCCTATTTTAAAATGAAATTAATTAAATTTTGAAAATAAAAGTTTATTTAAAAACTTTTATTAAAAACGGAATGGGACCCATTTGAAATATGAATATGTTAATAATGTAAGTTCATTAAGGATGAATTATTGAGGATTTAATTAAAGAAAAAAACTTCAATAAAATTATTATACGAGAAATTCAAGAGAGAAAAAACCTTAACTACTCAAGTAGTTAGACAATTTGATTTTTAAAGAGAAGAAGGGCTTCATCAAAGGTTGGAAAATAAGAATTATCAGAGGGGAAGGGAAAACTATAAGAGGAATAATAATGTACAACCATGAATACATAGTCAATATTCTGATCAAACAAAATATATCTCCATCTTCTCCACTCTTTCTATCCTTCTACGCCATTTCTTATAGATTTATGATTGAGTCTCTGAATTGGGCACAAGGATGAGTTCTTAAGTGTTCTTATTGTATTCTTCCAAAATATTTTTATTGTATTATCATGGAGTGTTTACATCCATATACATGACTGTCAAAAATTTTGTAATGAAGAACATTTTTCATGAATAAACTCCACACAGAATTTCTTTTGGGTTGATTTCGACTATATCGTGTAACTTTGAGTCTTAAATATGAGGTATTTGAGATTGAATTATCAAATTATATTTTGATATTGATAGTAGTACTCTTTTAAAATTCTTTAAGATGATCAAATTTTTCTCTTGATCCGTATTATTTTTGGCATGAAATGAGAGCAGAGATATAATAAAGAAATGTAGAGAGATATCACAGATATTCAATAATATAACAGAAATGTATCTGAGATGAAACCATAAACAAAGATATACAATAATACACAATTTCTATTAATGAAATAAATGTACAAAGACTATAAAAATACAGAGTGAAAGACTCGCTAGAATGGTGGTTGCTTATCTCTGAGAAGATATGTGAGGGCTACTCGCATTCGCAAGAAGATGATTACAATGAGGATCTGAAGGCCTTTTTACAGTAAACAGGAATGCCAAAAACCCTAGACATCCAAAAACCTAACCCTAAGAGATGAAGCGCTAAGAATGTCAGCCCCGTTTGGGTAAGTTAGTACATCAACTTCCTGGGGTCGTAACTTTTGCATGTGATCTTCGTTTTAGGCGTATGATAGCCCGTTGGAAAGGTATCATCGAGGAGATTCATTTTGGGGGCTCAATTATGCCTTTGGATGTCATTGAGAATATCGATCCCGAAAAACCTTCATTTGGGCCCTCAAAATGGCCCAGAAGTTAAAACTGCTAAAAATAGTAAATTGCCAAAATTGCGAGAAAATTGTTTTTAGCTAGTTGGAAAAGGTGGGTGGCGACTGATATCCACCTAGATCAATCCTCCCTCCTTAGGAGGCAATGTTCTCCATGTCGTTGAGTTCCCGGGGGAGAGGAAAAAGAGTTTGTTGAATCTGAATCTTGGTGAGTTTCTTGCCTTACTAGAGACGTCACGCTGCTTGGTTTGTGGAAGGCTAGCACGAGCATGTTGCTAGAAGGGTTGGACATTTTTAACCAGTATGGATACATGAGATTATTTTGTGCATAAGGAATATTTACAATTTTCTACAATCTTGTCGACCTGCTTCTGTTGGATAGAAGGTGCTTGGGCCGAGGCTGTAGTGGTTGCAGTATCGTTTTGTTCACCTTTTGAACAGATTGTGAAGAAGCTGAATTTTATAGTATGAGATACTACCTCGCGAGACTTTTTAGGTGGAAAAGTAGTCAGAACTACCTCTGGTATTCTGTAGACATGATCCCCCAGAGAAACAATGACACTATGGGGTCGAGACTCATAAATAGCATGGCACTTCCACATATATGGTTGGCCCAAGAGAACATCACATAATACCTCATCCTTGAAGGTCTAAATGCTGTATGACAATCGACACTGCTGGATGACACAAATATCTCGTCCTTGGCGAAGCCACCCGATGCTGTATGGTTGTGGGTGTCGTGTTGTCGACAATCCCAACTGTTTGATGACCTTTGGTGAGATGAGGTTCTTCTGGCTTCCGCTATCAACAATAAAATGTAGCAGGGTCCCCTTCACCCACATCTGTGAATTACAAAGGCACTCCCCCTCTTCTGGATCTGTTGGTTCTTCTGGTTGAATTGTTGTGGTCGCAAAAATAATAGTGGGGTCTGCATCGATGATCTGTCTTTCACCAGTATTTTCATAATCATATTCTAAATTAGGTTTCGGCACCTTGTCTTTGATCTCGACCACCAATGACTATTTTGAGCGACATTAATCGTTGTTTTTCCATGGGATTTTGTTAAAATCGCACCATTTTTCGGCGTCCTTCTTCGTCTTCTCGTGACCCTTCTTTTCCTGTGGCTTAGACTGGTTTTCAGGAAGTTGTTTGTTAGGGCCGTCTTTATCATACTTTGGTTGTTGCGGATTTGCAGACCCAAACACCCATTTGTTCTGTTGCTTAAATTTCTTCTCAATTTTAACAACATATCGATAAGCAACACCGAGTGATGAGATGTCCATAAAATCGATTTTAGTTTGGATGTATTATGTAGAGCCCCACGGAATTTCAGAACCAAATGTCATTTGGAGTCTTTGATACCCAAGTTGGTGTGCAAGGTATGGAAGGTATTGGTGAACTCCGAAACTGCTTGGCCCTTCTCTTGCCGCAGTGTGTTCCATCTTATGTATTGGTCCTCATAGTTTCCAACAGGGTAATATTGTTCCTTTACTACGTCCATAAAAAAATCCCAAGTGGGCTCGGCCCCATATATTCCAGAATCCTCTGTGGAAATTAGCTCACAGTAAGTTTCCCACCAATGTTTGACATGGGGGAGATCTTTAAAGAGTGTGAATGAGATCTTTTCCCTGTCAAAAAAATGGTGAACAAATAAATAACTGTCTAGCAGATTTAACCATTTGTCAAGGGCATCCGCATCTATCTGACCTTCAAATACGAGAATATCAAAATTAACCTGTACCTTGAAAGGAGAGGTGCTTCCAAAGTGGTTTCTTTATGAATATGCGCCTTTTTCTATCGGAAGGCATTGAAGGATGTGGGAAAAATTCTCCATCATTTCGTTCCTCTGTCGCGTGAGAGCTTTCTCAATCAATAGATTGATAACATCGTTTGCTCCGTTGTTTTTCTTTTTTTCTTCCATTGAGGGTTTCCTGGGCGTGCGAGAGCGATTGTCTTCAAGAGAGACAAGCTTCAGACCCAACTTTCTATAATCGAACCTCGTCGGGGACATGCACTGAAAAAAAAAATCAAGAGCAGCCTGCTCTGATACCACTAATCCGGATTATTTTCGACACAAAATGAGAGCGGACATATAATAAATAAATGTAGAGAGATATTGCAGATATCCAATAATATAATAGAAATGTATCAGAGATGAAACCATAAACACACACATATATATAGTAATACATGATTTCTATTAATCAAATAAATGTACAGAGACTGTAAAATACAGAGTGAAAGACTCGCTAGAATGGTGGCAACTTATCTCTGAGAAGAGATGGGACGACTACTCACATCCACAAGAAGATGATTACAATGAGGCTCTCAAGGTATTTTTACAATAAATAGAAATTCAAAAAACCCTAGACATCCAAAAACCTAACCCTAGGAGATGAAGCATGATCTCTGGGTAAGTTAGTACATCAACTTCCCGGGGTCGTAACTTTTGCATGCGATCTTCGTTTTAGGTGTATGATGGCCCGTTGGAAAGGTATCATCGAGGAGATTCATTTTTGGGGATAATCCATGCCTTTGGATATAAATTAGAATTTCGATCCTAGAAAACCTTCATTTGGGCCCTCAAAATGGCCCAGGAAGTTAAAACTGCTAAAAATAGTAAATTGCCAGAAATCTTTTTTGAGCTAGTTGGAAAAGGTGGATGGCCACCGATATCCACCTGGATCTCTCCTATTTATTTTGAATATTAAATGGATGCATTTACATACAATTAGGAATATTTTGTATGTGATGTTGATCATGAAGAAATTATGATGTTGAAATCCTCCTTCAATATTTTATTATTGTAAAGAGACTTCTTGTTGTACATAAAGATTATATCAGGTCATTGATGACCATATCATTTCATAAATTTAAGAAATAAATACCTAGGGTTTGCTTCTTAATAATTCTCCTAATCCAAGATATTCAAGTTATATATTTTAGCCAAATATGAGTGCCACCTCTCCAAAAAATGCATGGGATTCATATCCACATGAGGTTTCCATTTCAGTCCTTAATGGATTCAAGCGTCAACATTTTTGGTGACTCTACTGGGGAGAAAACTTGAAGATTTAGATATGGTTTTACACCATAATTTTTTTTATGAATTTTCCTCAGGCTAACCAACCCCAGTTAGAAATAGTATTGAATAACCAGTGAAGTATTCTACATCAGTTATACAAATTTTTAATAACAACTACTGAAACTAGAGAGGAACTAGAAAGATATTGGGAAACACTAGTTCAAGAAGAATAAAGAAAAAATCTTCAAAGAAAAAGAATAGATGAAAGGCAAGACTAGAGAAATGAAAGATGATCTCTAAGAGAGGAAGATAAAGGAGGGAATTGAAGTTGGAAAAATACAAAGGACCAATCATTAGAAGAAAAAGAAAGAAACTGTGTACCTCGGAAATTGAAAGCATACTCTTGAAAAAAAGAAGAAAATTCCAGACATGGACGAAAGAGAAGAAATATGTGAAGAAGCACATGAATAAATACAAGAAGAAAGACATGAAGAAACATGAGAAGAAAGGCGAGAGGAAAGGATACATTAAGAAACACGAAGGTATAGAAACCTAAGAATGATAAGAGACTCCCCCCTCGACCTACGAGGCGAAGAACATGAGCTCCATGTTCTTTCGAAAGGTACTTTGAGGAAATTTTCAAGAGATGGAATCATTGATGATAAAATACATATTGATTTGTTTTTGGATGTTTGTGATTTCCATCTTGTTTAAGATGATGATGTGATGGTAAGGTTGTTTCTCCAAAATTTCTTGGGCTAAGCTTATGAATGGTACACATCATTTCCCACAAGATCAATTGGATCATTTCATGATATTGAAGCAATATTCTTGAATATGTTCTCTCCCTCAGTCGCGTATCATATTCTTCTTACTAAATTCACCAAAATTTGTTAAAATAAGAATGAGAGGATAAGAGATTTCAATCTCTGATTCAATAAAAAACTCAAGAAGATCCCTGAAGACAAAAGGACTAACGATCCTATAATACTTGGTTTCTATAAAAATTCCATTCCACCCAATGTGGAGTTCACTATTAGAGACTCCCAAATTGATACTTTTGATGAAGAAATGACCAAATCTATGGATATGGAGGAAACAATGATTGAAATAGGTGTTGACCTTGACATTATCCTTGGAAGAGTACAAAGGAAGATGGATGGTTTGAACATTGTTGATCAAGGAGCATCTAGTTCGAAAAATAATGAAGAGAAAAATCCATGACCCGATGAAAATAGGGAAGTCGGTGGAGGGTTATTTAAAGGAAATATCTCGGATGTGAAGAAATATCCTTTTGAAACCCAAGATACGAAGCAAAGAATCAATATTGTCTATATGAACATAACCATTAGATAAATGAAAAATGAAATAAAAAGACTAAGAAGGAATGATTATTACATGCTTAATCCAAGGATGTTGGTCCCAGAACAAATAAGGAACCCTACCCAAGAACAAATAATGAGGTTTGAAAATTTTGATAACCAACAAAGACAAAGGGTTCCCAGACATCCATCTGTGAACGTTCTAATTCTTTATGAGACATATAATGAACAAATGGTCGAACTAGAAAGTGATTATATGCCATAATAAGTCTTTTAATATGTACAAATGGATGGATATGAGAAATCCATGTATATGTTTGAATAAGATGAAGAAGATCTTATCTCACAAGAAAACGTTGTCCAAACATGGGCATATGTAAATAAGACTAAGAATAAGGAGAATTTTGAAAAAGAAAAGGAAAAAGATAATGAAAAAGATAAAGAAAAAGAGAGTGATAAAAGTAAAACAAGCAACATAGAAGCTAAAAGGAAACAAAATACTCTCAATCCCCTTCAGATGATGTACAATGTTGTTGATTATGTAATAAAGTTAAGAATTACTCTTCCTTTCACAGAAGTAGTAAAAATTCCTCAATAGAGGGAAAACATTCTAAAATTGTTGGATGATCCAGTCGGGAGATGATCAAATTTTTCTCTCCTATTTCTTGTGAAGATGAAATGGATGCATTTACATATGATTAGGAATATTTGGTATGTGTTGTTGATCATGAAGAAATTATGATGTTGAAACCCTCCTTCAATATTTTCTTATTGTAAAGAGACTTCTTGTTGTACATAAAAGATTATATCAGGTCATTGAAGACCATATCATTTCATAAATTCAAGCAATAAATACCTAGGGTTTTCTTATTAAGAATTATCCTAATCCAAGGTATTCAAGTTATATATTTTAGCCAAATATGAGTACCACCTCTCCAAAAAATGCATGGGATTCATATCCACATGAGGTTTCCATTTTAGTTCTTCACGGATTCAAGTGGCAACATTTTTGGTGACTCTACTCAGGAGACAACTTGAAGATTTAGATATGGTTTTACACCATAATTTTTTTTATGAATTTGCCTCAGGATAACCAACCCTAGTTATAAATAGTATTGAATAACTAGCGAAGTACTCTACATCAGTTATACAATTTTTTATCAACAACAACTGGAGCTAAAGAATAACTAGAAAGGTGTTGGGAAACACTAGTTCAAGAAGAATAAAGAGAAATTCTTCAAAGAAAAAGAAGAGATGAAAGGAAAGACTAGATAAATGAAAGATGATCTCTAAGAGATTAATATCAAGGAGGGAATTGAAGTTGGAAAAATACAAAGGACCAATCACTAGAAGCAAAAGAAAGCAACTGCATACCTCAAAAATTGAAAAGCATACTCTTGAAGAAAAGAAGAAAATTCTAGACATGGATGAAAGAGACGAAATATGTGAAGAAGCACATGAAGAAATACAAGAAGAAAGACATGAATAAATATGAGAAGAAATGTGAGAGGAAAGGATACATTAAGAAACACAAAGGTATAGAAACTTAAGAATGATAAGGGACTCCCCCCTCGACCTGCGAGGCGAAGAACATGAGATCCATGTTCTTCAGAAAGGTACTTTGAGGAAATTTTTGAGAGATGTAATGATTGATGATAAAATACATATTGATTTGATTTTGGATGTTTGTGATTTCCATCTTGTTTAACATGATGATGTGATGGTAAGGTTGTTTCTCCAAACTTTCTTGGGCCAAGCTTATGAATGGTACACATCATTTCCCACAAGATCAATCAGATCATTTGATGACATTGAAGCAATATTATTGAATATGTTCTCTCCCTCAGTCGCATATCATAGTCTTCTTACTATATTCACCAAAATTTGTCTAAATAAGAATGAGAGGATAAGAGATTTCAATCTCCGATTCAATAAAAAACTCAAGAAGATCCCTGAAGACAAAAGGTGTAACGATCCTGTAATAATTGGTTTCTATAAAAATTCCATTCCACCCAATGTGGAGTTCACTATGAGAGACTCCCAAATTGATACTTTCGATGAATAAATGACCAAATATATGGATATGGAGGAAATCATGATTGAAATAGGTGTTGACCCTGACATTATCCTTGGAAGAGTACAAAGGAAGATGGATGGTTTGAACATTGCTGATCAAGGAGAATCTAGATCGAAAAAGAATGAAGAGAAAAATCCACGACCCAGTGAAAATAGGGAAGTCGGTGGAGGATTATTTAAAGGAACTATCCTGGATGTGAAGATAGACCCTGTTGCAACCCAGGATACAAAGCAAAGAATCGAGATTGTGCAGATGAACATAACCATTAGAAAAATAAAAAATGAAATAAAAATACTAAGAAGGAATGATAATTACATGCTTAATCCAAGGATGTCGATCCTAGAACAATGAAGGAACCCTGCCCAAGAAAAAATAATGAGGTTTGAAAATTTTGACAACCAACAAAGACAAAGGGTTCCCAGAAATCCATCTTTGAACGTTGTAATTCTTGATGAGACATATAATAAACAAATGGTCGAACTAGAAAATGATTATATGCCATAATAAGATTTTGAATATGTACAAATGGATGGATGCGAGACATCCATGTATATATTTGAATAATATAAATAAGATCCTATATTTCAAGAAAACGTTGTCCAAACACGGGCATATGTAAATAAGGCTAAGAATAAGGAGAATTCTGAAAAATAAAAGGTAAAATATAATGAAAAATATAAAGAAAAAGAGAGTGATAAAAGTAAAACAAGCAACACGGAAGCTAAAAGGAAACATAAGACTCTCAATCCCCTTCATATAATGTACAATGTTGTTGATTATGTAAGAAAGTTAAGAATTATTGTTCCTTTCACAGAAGTAGTAAAAATTCCTCAATAGAGGGAAAACATTCTAAAATTGTTGAATGATCCAGTCGGGAGAATTGAAGCAGTAATTGAAAACCCAAAGCACATTCATAATACACCAGTAGTAAAGCTAAGAGGCAAAGTTCCACCTTTGTACATTTCAATAGAAAATCATGACGTTATGCTCCACATCTATCTAGTAGATTCTGGCACGACAAACAACATCATGCCTTTGGTAGTAATGGAGGAACTTGGCATGAGATGCACCAAGTACTATGAAATAGGCGAAATCGTCTATGCACTTGATTCCTGGAAGGTACCATCTTATGGAGAAATTAAGGATTTTTATGCATGGATTACCGTCGCTCCTCATATCATTACAATTTTTAATATTTTGGTGGTGGATCTACCTCGAGCATACAAAGTTGTCCTTGGAAGATACTGGTATTCCATGATTGGTGGCTATATAATGAATGATGGAATCTATATGATGTTACCTGACAAATATGGAGAAATTATGAAGGTTCCTCATGAACCTAGGAGACCGTTTTATTTCAAGAAGAAGGTTAACGAAATGATGGAACATTATATAGATATTGGTATTGGGAACTATGCCATCCTGGAGATTGAGAAAAATGAGGATATAAATAGTGAAGAGAATTATGTTTTTGGCTATTGGAGAATGTTGTTCGATAGAGCTTGTTCAATCTTAGGGACTGGAGTTGGGATTGTACTCAAAATCCCAGAGAAGATCATATACCCACACTCCATTAGACTTGAGTTCTCTTATATGAATAATGAAACAGAGCATGAAGCCTTAATTCAAGGAATGATTGTGGCACTGAACATGAAGATAGAACATTTGATTATGACTTGGGATTTGGAGCTGGTAATAAATTAGATCACTCAAAAGTATAAGATAAAAAAGGAAAGGATCAAACTATATTTCAAAAGTGAATGAATTAATGGAGGCCTTTAGTCCTTTCAATATTTCTTTTATTCCAAGGGATAAAAATAAAAAAAGCATATTCTTTAGCATTGACCACTTCATTGTCAAATCCAGATCACATTCAGAGTGAGACATATTTTCAAGTAAAAATATTTTTCGACCCTCAGTCCCAGCTAACCAAGATTATATCCAAGTGTTTGAAAATGATGAGGATTTAAAATATTTTTTAGCAAATGAAAATGATGATGAAGATGAAAATATTGCTCGTGTTCCAAAGAACTTTGTCCAATCTAAATCTCTTTTCACAAGAGATGATCATACAAAAAGTCTCACAGAAGAAGTATCAATACAGAAAGTCCAAGAAATGAAGAAATTCAATATTGGGACTCATACTTCCCCAAAGTACATAAACTTGGGAGTTGATTGTACATATGAAGAACTTGATCAATATATCACCCTTTTCAAAGAATATTTTGATGTATTTGATTGGAGTTATGATGAACTAAATGCCTATGATAAATCAATATTTCAGTATATTATTCCATTTAGAGAAGGATAAATCCCTTTGAGCATAAAATAAGAATGATGAATCCCAAGTTAAAACCATCGGTGAAGATCGACTTGAAAAATTTGAAGAAAATTGGAATAATATATCCCATCAGACATTCTGAATGGCTCTCAAACCTAGTAGTGGTTGTGAGGAAAATGATTGGGGAGATTCAGATGTGTGTCGATTTTAGAGATCTCAATAAATCAATTGTAAAATATAATTATCCTCTTCCTAACATGGAATTCCTTCTTCAAAAAGTCATTGGATCTGTTTGTATGTCCATGCTAGATGATTTTTTTGGATACAACCAAGTCTTAGTTGCAGAGGAACATAGGCCTAAGATGACTTTCGTAACACCTTGGGAAACGTATGCATATGCTCAAATTCCATTTGGTTTGAAAAAATATAGAGCTACATTCCAAGGGGATATGGACCACACATTGGAAGGTTTGATAGGAAAATGCATGGCTGATTACCACGATGATCTAACGGTCCATTCAAAGGAAAGAATTGAACATATCCATCATCTGAGGCAAGTGTTTGAAAGATCTAGATTGTATGGGGTTTCTATGAATCCAAAGAAATTTTTGTTTGTTGTAGATAAAGGAAAGTTATTGGGGCATATTTCTGTAAACAAGAAATTTATATTGACCCTGAGAGGTTTAGGGATATCAATGAACTCAATCCTCCATTTTCTAAGAAAGGAGTCCTATAATTTTTTGGAAAAATAATTTTTGTGTGGAGGCTGATTATGTGAGCATAGTAAAATCGATTAATCTATTGTTAAAGAAATACCAAAGGTTTGAGTGGACTTTGGACACACATGATACCTTTAATAACACAAAAAAAGGAAATTACTATAGCACCGATACTCATTAGTCCATATTTTCAAAGAGATTTCATTATGTATTTGTTTGCTACAAAAAGTGTTGTGGCATCATTCCTTACTCAAAGAAATGATAAGGGGGAAGAGTTACCAATCAGATTTATGAGTAGAACCCTCCATGACTATGAATTAAGATACTTAGAATTGGAGAAGAAAACCTTGTCTCTCATAAAATCAATAACACATTTTTAGACTTATGTTTTAAACTCTCATTTCATAGCATACGTTCCATCCTCTCTAGTAAATATGCTTTTGAACCAACAACTAAGAGAAGGGAAATGGGCGAATTGGATGGAAAAAATTCAAGAGTATGGAATTGAAATAAAGTATTTGAAAGAAGTCAAAGGGAAAGGATTGTGAAAACTCATTGTGGATAGTGATGCCCTAAATGGAGTAATTTCAGTTTCAATTGGAAATCCTATATCTGGTTCAGAGTGGTACAAATACATTGTACTCTATTTAAAATCTGGACAATTTCCCATCAACATGACTCCAAAGGAAATAAGATCTTTGATTGCTGAAATATTATTCAAAATAAACTATGATGGCATGTTATTGAGATGTGTAGATGAAAATAATGCTCAAGAACTGATACAAGAATTTCAAGAAGGCATATGTGGAGGACATTTTGCACCTACTGCTACAACACATAAAATAATAAGAGACATATATTATTGGCCATCAGTTTTCAAGGATTCATATGC
>ML787267.1:25714-38407 GCA_009831015.1 Picea engelmannii
GTAATTGTTTTAAATGAGATTTCAAGCTTTTGCAAATTACTAATGTTTTTCATTGAATAGATAAATGGATAATGGAGAAATCCAGTGTAATAAAAGTTGTCAGCCTCATTGAACTAACTGCCAAGCATGGAGCTGAAAGTTTTGCGTTCTTCAAGAAAAGTGATTGGCTGACTTGAGCAGTTCCTTGGTTCAATTAGAAATATTGGCAGCTGTATCCAACTTTTACAATCTTTTTGATTCCTTTGAAGCTCTTTAGCATGTTACCCCCCAAAGCTAGGGGTAACTAAGGAGATCATGTCTCGAGGCTCATTGGTAGCAGACATGGAGTGCCGAGAGCCAGATTGACTTGCAGAGTACCACAGGGCCCCTCCTATCTTGACTTGCACCATTATGCATCACCGACAACAAAGCAAAATTCATCACACTGGCCTGGCCCAAGAAGACATCAGGTCTTACTCCATGAGGTAATAAGTCTAGTTTCATGGTAAGTGTTACTTTAATAATTGAAGCATTTGAATCTTTTGCAAAGAACCCTTTCTTGATTACAAAACGTTTGCTTGGAAATTATACTTTTTTTCTTATTTAACCTTGGTGGTTGTCATTATGTCCTAGTAAGTTGATCACCCTTAGGAATGGGGTGCTACTGGGGGGTTCCTTGAAGAGTCATCGTACCATTCCCGATCATACTTATCACTTTCCATACTTCTTCCATCTCGTCTTCTCATCTTTTGGGTTTTTGAGTGCATTGACCCAAGAAGGGATTGTACCTTGTTTCATGGGAAGAAGGGGCTAAAGGCCCATAGGGAAATGTAGTTGGTAAAAGATAAAAGCCAATCATAACCTTCCAGATGCTTGCCCAAGAGGTCTTGAGAACAATGAAACTTTTCTCCTAAAAGAATTGAAATACCTGCAAAAGCAAATTAACATTAAATATATGCCCCACTTGTCGAGGAGGTGCATTTATGTGGTGTCTTTTTCTTTCCATGCATATGGCACTCAGTGTACCTAAGCTTCAAGTGATGTTGCGGTACTCTTTTATTTCCATGTCTTATAGTACCCAATTGTTTTGGACTTTAATCAATTAATGGAAAATGAATGGGCTTGGAAAAATGTTGCATCACAGACAAAGGGCAACACACCCTCTACAAAGGCACCCATAAATGAGACAATACGAACCCTTATATGTCATGAATCCCATGCCTAGAAGTCTTACCCAATCCATCTCATACTCCTCACATGACTTAGCTATGTTTCCTCAAGGAAACACCTTTGACTTGGGGATTGACTGACCCAATAGGGTGCCTTGACACCCTTCCCATACCTAGATTTGACAAATTCTATAAGGTCTTTGAACATTTGTTTAGTTTGAAAAGGGGGGGTTTTTTGCACATGTTTGGGTGGTTCCATTATTAGATGTGGCTTACTAGGCATGATTCTTGTGACTTATGGACCCTTGGAGGGCGCATCTGTTTGTCTTTGCAGGACCTTGCTTGGTGGACATGTATTCATGAGGAGATGACCTTGTTCGAACCTTCATGAGGGCTTTGGAGCCCAAGGATGAATGTTGGACCCCACGTCGGGGGTAACCTTGTGATGATCATTTGTACCTTGAGGGAGGAGGTCGTTTCATTTGGAGGCACTCTGGCATGGCTAGGAGATGAGCTCTCACCTCTTTCCATTTGGATGCTAGCCCTTGGAGGCTTGGACGTCACCCACCAAGCCATGACATCACCGTGGAGAAGGATGGGGTTTGATGGAGACGACGCTTGGACACTTGGAGGGGCATTTTGGTACACATGGTATGATGGATGCCCTTTGGAGGCCTAGCATTGCATACTTCCAGCCCAACGTTTCAATTTGGGAGCCTAACATCACCCTAGGAAGGGATGACGTCACCCTTTAAAGGGATATTTTATGTAAAATTTGAATTTTTGTAATTGTGAGGGAAGATTCTTGAGGTCAGCCCTCTTATATTTTTTAAGTTGACGTTTTAGGCCAAAGAGGGTGATATAAATACACCCCTTGGCATTTCATTTGGAACATAACACTTTCCTCTCACAAGAGGATTAGGACTGAAATTTTCGCCCTTTTGGCAACATTGGCTCTTTATACCTATGCGTTATCTCTTAGAGGACTACTTGTGGATGTTTCTTGGTTTATCTCTTGGTGGAATTTTCTGCAACTAGGGTTTGTGCTTGGTTTAATCTTGGTGAAGTAAGTAAAATCTGCAATTTATTTCATTTGTTGAATGTTTATGGTATGTTTTACTTGTTCATATTGAAGCTATATTTATTGTATAAACCCTAGGAGAGGAGCATAAGGTGTTTCCTCCTCTCTCTAGATTATTTCATCCATTGATTTGTTGAGAAACCTCATCTAGGGAAAACTCCTAAAGCCCTAAAGTGATAGCACTTTAGGAGTTTGGTTTTAGAAGCTTGTTGCTATTAATTTAAAAGAATCTAAGGAAGGAAAAGAACTTGCTAGAGCCCAAAAGTGGTTGCACTCTAGAAAATTCCTCTCTTAAGGCTTGAAGTGTAAGCCCCTAAGGTGCTAGTACCTTAAACTTCATTCCATTTCCTTGGACATTGCTATCATCATTCTCCAAGTTACAGTTATAGTGTTGTTGTAAATGACTCCATAGCCCAAAAGGCACTAGTATCATTGCTCTTGTGAAGGAATTTGATCAAACAAACTCTCAAAGTTTATTGTCTAAGGCTTTCACTAACTTTTTCTAACCCTATCCTAGCATAATCTACTAACCTTATTGTTGTTGTTGCAAAACACTACTACAACCATCTAATTTACTTAAATTTGTTGCATACACCAGTCTAAAATTAGCATAACTCATTCATAAATTGCTTGTAATAATTGATGATTGATCTATTGGACAAATGCTAAGTTTTCACCGTCTTTTCTTGCAATTCTAAACTAAATTTCTTGTGGTTGTTACAAAATACTATTTGCTGTTGCAGACTGTTAGTTTGCTGCAATTTTGTATCAACTAGCATATATTTTCATTGTCCACTGTTTCTTGAGGCATTACTATCATATTGGTACTTGGAAATTGCTATATACATGTATATTTGTTCTTGTTCCAGGAAGGTACCCAAAATACTTCCCATTGCCTCAATTCCATAGACATAGACCTTTGACTTAGGTAACCAGTGAGAGGGTGTTCCAAGCTTGGATATATCACTTGCTATTTGATCCCTTGAGGTTACCGGGGATGCCTCCCTTGTGGCGGACCTCATCCATCACTAAAACATGGGGATTTCCTACTAAGGTGACAGTGGTGTGTTATCCTGTAGTTACACGGATTTGGGAACTTGTGTTGTGGCTTTGGCATAAGTAAAAATCCTGCGATAACATAGCCAAAGTTATTTAGATCTAAAGTTAATGATTTCCATTGCTTTGAATCTAGGGTTTCTACAAGCTAGTTATCTTTTACGAGAGTTTGACAAGGAGTCAACGAACTTGAAAAGGCTTAATGTCAAGATGAATGAGATCGAGGAATTACCATATACGATCAGGTTCACATGGTGTTATACTTGGGCTGTGACCATATTTCAATCACATCAAAGGATCACGAGAAACAATCGGCCAACTTGTTTCTTTAGGTGTTTTTTTTCCAGAGAATCTTTAGGTTTCTTAACATTTCAGTTTAACAGAATAAAGAGCTTGTTGAGTATCATGTCTTCATTATCCACTTTAGATCAACAACTTCAACAAATTGGATTCAACACCTGAAAGCTTGTGTCTTGCATTTAGCCTGCTGAAATTGAATGTTGGCAACAACTTTGCAGACTTTCAGTCTCTTCCTTGATTTATAAGCAATCTTGAAATTCTTGAGGAGTTAAATAGCAGTACAATCAGTTAAAAGGTCCTTTTTTATATTTTTGATATGCCCTGGAAAATTTTAATGTAGAAATCCAAATCAAGTGATAACATTCTCCTACACTCCTGTACTAATATCCTTTAGAGGTGTCTCGGTGTGCTTTGTTTTTACTTACATCCTTTGGATTAATCTGATGTGAGCTTCAACCATTGGAGTTAACACCTGAGCTTGTGTTTTGCATTCAATCTGCTAAAATTGAATGATGGCAGGAACTTTGCATACTTGCAGCAGGTGCTTATGTGCTTTGTGGGTTTGGATCAACCTGATGCGATGATGCAAGTCGTGTATGGAATCCGACCCAACTCCTCTTTCTGCCTGGTTCAAAATTAAACACGATCACATCTAAAACCCCACAACCCTCACCAGTCGTTAGATCAATTGGTGGACAGAGATCGATGGTCTCCGTGGATTGCTGTGATCCCACTTACTCGTGGTTTAGCCAGTCGCCCGAACTCCGCAATTGAAGTTGTGCGATTGTTGGCAGATCAACCACAACCGTCTATCTCTTGATCGGGGAGATTCGACGGTCCTGACCAATTGCGGAAGTGGAATCAACGCGATGTTTAATCCGCCCTTCGTGCTCCGCAATCAATCCCTGCCCTTGATCTGATGCCTGTGCATCCAACGGTCACACCTTGATTTGATTGTTGACTAGTCCCTTCAATGGATCAGATGGTTGGTGATGTTCAATCTGATAGATGAACGGTTTATGTTCTCCCTTCTGTGACGATCACTCCCCCTATGTAGAGCTCAACTTCGTCTCTGCAGATCGACTCACGAATCTACCTGCCAACACTTAGAAGGAATTCTCTTATTCTATCATGGATGCATAGATTAATACCACAGGATTCAAACTAGAATTTCACAAACAAAGATCACTCAACTTTACGATAAGTGCAAATATACACACAGTGATATGAAAGAGAGTCAAGTCGCTCTCTGGTATTTCTATTCAAGTTTAAAAGTACCTTCAGAACCAGTGGTTCGTCCTCTTACATCCAACCAACCCTTTGCTCAATACAATTACACAGATTTAAGCTCGATTGAGCCTTGGTTGTTTCAACAACTTGATCACTAAAAATCCTCTAATCATCTATAATTAAGAAACCACCCAACCTCCTATCTAACAGAAATATCCTCGATGCCTTCTAGAGGTATTCGATGGATTTATTACATAACAGAATGAAAAATTAGGGAACCAACTCCCTTAGTAAAGGCTTTTTTGACCTTTTGAGTCAAAAGAGATCATTTGGTTCAGATGCTCTTGCATCAGACTCCCGGGGAAGAAAATAACTGTTGATCATGTCTTCAAGATCAACATGATATTTCTGCACCTCTGCTATTGTCATCCAAGTAGAATCCTCTATTGGTTGACCTTTCCATTTCACCAAATACTGAAAGTATTCTGTGCCTCTGGTTTTCTTTGTCATCCTTTTGTCCAAAATTTTCTCAATTTCTCGTTGTGTCTTCTTAGGTAATTGTTCTTCCCATTCGATCTGATTTTCCTCACCTACAGGTTCATTTGTTGTTCCACTGTCTGATTCCTCGAAGGGATACAAGTATGCTACATTGAATATTGGAGACATTCCAATGTCATCTGGAAGTTCCACCTCATATGCATTTGCAGAAAATCTCCTCGGTATTCTGCAAGGCCCAATTTTCTTTGGCTTCAACTTGTTATATGTCCCTACAGGAAACCTTTCCTTTCTCAAATACACCATGACTAAGTCACCAACCTGAAAATCCACTTGCCTTCTTTTGATATCATCTCTCTACTTGTATTTTCCACTGCTCTCCTGTAGTTTCTGTTTGACATTCTCCTGCATTTCCTGTATGCTGACTGCAAAATATTCACCACCAACACTCCTCATTTCTTGCTTTCCCAGATTTCTCAATTCATATACTCCCTTTGGATGCATTCCATAAACTATCTAAAATGGACTCATACCTGTACTTCTGTTTGGAGAATCATTATAAGCAAATTCTGCTTGAGCAAGCAATTGATCCCATTGCTTTGGGTTCCCATACACCAAGCTTCTCAAAATATTCCCTAAACTTATGTTTACTACTTCTGTTTGCCCATCAGTCTGAGGGTGATATGTTGAATTGAAGTTAATTTTGTACCCAACTTCCTTCATAATGTCCTCCATAAATGACCTACAAACTTGGTATCTCTATCATAGACAATGCTTATAGGTATTCCATGCAACCTTACTACTTCTGAGAATTTTTTTTTTGCAATGTTAGTTGCATCATTAGTCTTTTTACAAGCAATAAAATGAGCCATTTTTGAAAATCTATCTACCACAACATAGATAGAATCATTTCCCCTCTGAGTTTTTGGTAAATCCAAAACAAAATCCATGTTGATAGAATCCCAAGGTCTATTTGGGATAGGTAAAGGCTGATACAATCCAGTGTTTTGACTTCTCCCCTTTGCATGCTGACAGATCGTGCACTTCTCCACAAATTTCTTTACATCATTCTGCATTCCTGGCCAATAATAAAAACTACTTACCTGAGCATATGTCTTTTCTTGACCAAAGTGTCCTGACAACCCTCCACTATGCTTTTCCTTTATCAAATTTTCCCTCATGGAACACTTAGGTATGCATAGCTTATTGTTTTTGAACAACAGACCTTCTTGCAGCATGTAGTCTAACCATTGATCTCTATTGTGGGAAACATGGTTCTCACAAGTTGCATAAACTTCCTGAAAATAGGCATCCTCTTTATACATTGCTACCAATTCATCAAATCCTAAAGTGCTGAATCTAACTTCTTGTAAAATTAAATTTACTCTGCTTAAAGCATCAACAACTCTATTAGATTTTCCACTTGTATGTTTGATCACAAAAGTGAAACCTTGCATAAATTCCACCCATTTAGCATGTCTTTGGTTCAGCTTGTGTTGACTACTTATAAACTGCAATGCATGATTATCTGTATTTAAAATGAATTCCTTAGGCATTAAATAATGCCTCCACTTCTTAAGTGCTTGGACAACTGCATAAAACTCTTTATCATATGAAGAATATTTCTGTTTTGCCTCATTCAACTTTTCACTAAAGTATGCAATTGGTCTTTGCTCCTGACTCAATACAAGCCCTATTGCCGTCGCACTAGCATCAGTTTCAATTTGGAAAGTTTTATCAAAACTTGGTAAAGCCAAAACAAGTTTTTCAGTGATCTTTTTCTTCAATGATTTAAAACTCCTATCAGGTGCTTCAGTCCATTTAAATGGTTGTCTACTTTCTTTGACAATCTCAACTATGGGTGCACAAATCTGACTGAAACTTCTAATGAATTTCTTGTAAAAACTTGCAAGACCATGAAAGCTTCTTACCTCATATACACTTCTTGGAGTTGGCCAACAAGAATTTCTTGTACCTTTTCTGGATCTATCTTCAAGCCCTCTTCAGAGACTACAAATCCCAGATATATCAGCTCCTTCTTCATGAAACTACACTTCTTCAAATTTATCATCAATTTCTCCTTCTACAGTTTACTCAAAACCATCTTAAGATGCTTCAAATGCTCCTCTTTAGTCTAACTATAAATCAAAATGTCATAACAAATTTCCCAATGTATTCTTTCAACACTTCATTCATTAATCTCATGAATGTACTTGGTGCATTTGAGAGCCCAAAAGGCATCACCAACCACTCATACAAACCACTGTTTGTTTTAAATGCAGTCTTCCATTCATCCCCCTCTCTAATCCTTATCTGATGATAGCCACTTTTTAAGTCTATTTTTGAAAAGTATCTTGAACCAAATAAACAATCCATCAAATCATCAATTCGGGGTAAGGAAAACCTATACCTGATAGTAATTTTGTTGATAGCCCCAGAGTCATTACACATGCGCCATCCTCCATCCTTCTTTGGGCTAAGCACTGTTGGTACTGCACATGGACTCAAACTTTCCTTCACCAGTCCTTTATCCAACAATTCCTACACCTGTTTCTTAATTTCCTCATTTTCTTGAGGGGTCAATCTATAAGCTCCTTTGTTAGGCAAACTTGCTCCAGGTATCATATCAGTATGATGACTGATACTTCTCACAGGTGGTAATGCATTAGGCAGTTCATCTACTATAATATCAACAAACTCATTAAGCATACCTTGAACTTATTTAGGTAGATCATTTAATTTTGTAGTAGTAAATATCACCTTTGTTTTACCAATTAGAGCAAAATGCAATTCCTCAGTCTTCTTAATTCCTTGCAACAGTTCTTTTCCACTCATCAATAGAACACTAGGTCCTAATTCACCTTTAGTTGTTTCATCCTTCAAAGGCAACAACATATGTTTCTTTTCATCTTTCTCTAAGGAGTAAGTATTCCTTCTACCATCATGAATGGCTTTCCTGTCATATTCCCAAGGTCTTCCCAACAGAACATGACATACATCCATTGGCATTATATCACATAACACCACATCTTTATAGTTACCAATTTGTAAATCCACCTTTCACTTCTCATTCACCAAGAGCTGATGTCCTTTCTGTAACTAGGACACTCTGTAGGGAGTGGGATGTGCCATCCTCTTCAATCCCAAATTCTCTACCATCTCTGTGGAAACCAAATTATCTGTACTCCCACTATCTATGACCACTTTGCAACACTTACCTCCTGACTTGCATAAAGTCCTGAACAAGATTTTCCTCTAAGCTGGTTCAATTACTTCCTTTTCTGCCTTAACCAAGACCCTTTCAACATCAATGACTCTCCTATCTCAGGAGCTTCTATTTCAATTGTTACATTTGCTGGTTCTTCCCTTGCTTCTGCTACATTTACATTCCTCTGATTGCTGCTTTATTCTTAGGAAAGTCCCAAGACATATGTCCTACTTCTCCACATGTATAACATCTTATATCTCTTCCTTTGCCTGTTCCTTTGAAGCCAAATCTTCCACCCCTGGAATCACCTCTTCTTGGTGATTGGCTGCCTGAGCCTTCTCCTTCACCTTTAGTAATCTGGATTCTTCCTCCACTAGCAGATCCTCTGCCGCGAGTTGTACCTTTTCCTATGTTCCTTTGGATTTGCTTCCTTGCAATCTTCTCCTCAGCCTTCAAAGCTGCTTGATATGCATCCTCAACAGTCCTGAGAGTCAACAACCCTATTTCATCTTGGATGTCATATATGAGACCATTAATATATCTGGCCACCTTCTCCATATCTCCTTCTATGTGTCCAGCCCTGATATTCAGCCTGTAAAATTCCTCTGTATATTCCTTAACTTTCATGCCTTTCTGTCTCAGGTTCTGTAATTGCTTAAAGAGGTTCAAATGGTAGTCTTTAGGCATAAATTTACTTTTTATTTTGTTCACCATCTTATCCCATTGATTAATCTTTGATTTACCTTTCCTCTCTCTGTGTATCTGTAATTCATCCCACCAGATAGCTGCATGTCCCTTCAATCTAGTCGCTGCATACTTCACCTTCTTCCAATCTTCAATCTCTTCAAACTCAAAATATTTATCCATGGTGTTGATCCAGTCCATTAGATCATCCATATTCAGACTTCCATCATACACAGGAACCTCTACCTTTGGTCTACTACTAGCGTTTGCCAACAATCTGAATATTCTTTCATCTTGTGTCTCTTCTGCTTCTTCTTTAGAAGATTGAACCTCTGCTTCATCACTGATATAACCATGTTTAGGATTTCTTCTCTGGTTCGTCTCCATGGCTTCTATTTTAACGTGCAGTCTCCTCAATTCCTCTAATACAACATCATTTCCTGCTGCTCTACCTCGACCTCTACCAAGAGGAACTCTACCTTTCCTCCTTGGTGGCATGGTTCACTTATCAAGAGCAATTGGTTTGCTCTGATACCAAAAATGATGCAATTTGTGTATGGAATCTGACCCAGCTCCTCTTTCTGCCTTGTTCAGAATCAAACACGATCACATCTAAAACCCCACAGGCCTTACCAGTCGTTAGATCAACCGGTGGACGGAGATTGACGGTCTCTGTGGATTGCTGAGATCCCACTTACTCGTGGTTTAGCTTGTCGCCCGAAATCCACAATTGAAGTTGTGCGATTGTTGGCGGATCAACCACAACCGTCGATCTCTTGGTCGGGGAGATCCGACGGTCTTGACCAATTGCGGAAGTGGAATCAACGTGATGTTTAATGCTCCCTTTGTGCTCTGAAATTAATCCCTCCCCTTGATCTGATGCCTATGCATCCAACGGTCACACCTTGATCTGATTGTTGACCAGTCCCTTCAATGGATCAGACGGTTGGTGATGTTCAATTTGATAGATGAATGATTTACGTTCTCCCTTCTGTGACGATCACTTCCCCTGCGCAGAGCTCAACTCCGTCTCTGTAGATCGACTCATGATTCAAACTAGAATTTCATAAACAGAGATCACTCAACTTTACAATAACTGCAAATATACACACAATGATCTGAAAGAGAGTCAAGTCACTCTTTGGTATTTCTATTCAAGTTTAAAAACACCTTCAAAACCAATGGTTCATCCTCTTACATCCAACCAACCCTTTGCTCAATACAATTACACAGATTTAAGCTCGATTGTTTCAACAACCTGATCACTAAAAATCCTCTAATCATCTATAATTAAGAAACCACCCAACCTCCTAGCTAACAGAAAGATCCTCGATGCCTTCTAGAGGTATTCAATGGATTTATTACATAACAAAATGAAAAATTAGGGAACCAACTCCCTTAGTAAAGGTTTTTTTGACCTTGAGTCAAAAGAGATCATTAGGTTCAGATGCTCCTGCATCATGCGAGCTTCAACAAATTGGAGTCAAACACCTGAGCATATGTTTTGCATTCAGTCTGCTCAAATTGAATTTTAGCAGCAAATTTGCAGACTTGCAGTCACTTCCCTGATCTATAAGCAATTTTGAAATGGTTGAGGAGTTAAATAGCAGTAAAATCAGTTAAAAGGTCCTTTCGAATATTTTTTTCATGCCCTGAAAACTTTGCTACTGTATAAGAAATCCAATTCACGGGATAGCATTCTCCGTCACTCCTGTACTAATATTCTTTAGAGGTGCCTGCATGTGCTTTGTTTGTACTGACATCCTTTGGAGGTGCCTATGTGCTTTGTTGGTGGTGCCTGGTAATTGCAAGTGTACTAAGAATCAAAGTAACATATCCTTTGAGATAGTGAGCGACATTTTGTTCTAATATAACTAACCTTACATTTAAGAGTATCAACGCTTGAACAAGATTGCTACATTTCTGTAGAGATTGGTTTTATAAATGCAACTCCTTACTATATGTTTTGCCGTCTTTTAAAGAGGAACATTTAGATTGAGTGCCAGCCACTCAACATATCAGTACTTAGCACATTTAAACAAGATCACTACATTTCGGTTGAGATATTAGTTCTATAAATGCAAGGTTAAACTTTCCATGTTACCATAGGTTTTGCATTCTTTTAGGAACTTTTGGGTTTCATGTCAGCTGCTTTACATATCAGTACTAGAGACATTTCACACACTTTTCTCTTTTACACTTTCTTTCTTTTTACAAGAGCATGCCCATGGAGTTTGAACTTTGGGAGCTTATGTTTCATATTTAGTCTGCTCAAATTGAATGTTGGTAGCAACCTTCTAGACTTGCAGTAGGTGCCTGTGTGCTTTGTGAGTTCAGGTTAACCTGATGCAAGCTTCAATGAATTGGAGTCAACACCCGAGCTTATGTTTTGCATTCAGTCTGCTCAGATTGAATGTTGGCAGCAACTTTGCAGACTTGCACTCTCTTCCCTGATCTATAAGCAACCTTGAAATGCTTGTGGAGTTAAATGGCAGTAAAATTGATTAAAAGGTCCTTTCAGATGTTTTTGCTATGCCCTGAAAACTTTGCTAGTGTAGAGGAGATCCAATTCATGTGATAGCATTTTCCTTCACTCCTGTACTGATATCCTTTAGAGGTGCCTGTGTGTGCTTTGTTTGTACTGACATCCTTTGGGGGTGCCTACGTGCTTTGTTCGTGGTGGCTAGTAATTTCAAGTTTACTCAGAATCAAAGTGACACATCCTTCAATATATGTGAGTAATTCTTTTCTTCAGACCAACCTTACATTTAAGAGTATCAGCGCTTGAACAAGATTACTACATATCTCTTGAGAGATTAGTTTTATAAATGCAACTCCTTACTATAGGCTCTGCTATTTTTTAAAAGAGAAACCTTTGGATTTAGTCCCAGCTGCTCAACATTATCAGTACTTAGCACATTTGGACAAATTTGCTACATTTTGGGTGAGAGACTGGTTCTATAAATGCAAGGTTAAACTTTCCATGTTACCATAGGTTTTTCATTTTCTTTTTAGGAACATTTGGTTTTCGTGTCGGCTGCTTTACATACCAGTGCTTGACACATTCCACACACTTCTCTCTTTTACAGGCTTTTTCTTTTTACAAGAGCATGCCCATGGAGTTTGAACTTTGGGAGTTTTTTTTTGCATTTAGTCTCTGCTCAAATTGAATGTTTGCAACAACTTTGCAGACTTGCAGTAGGTGCCTGTGTGCTTTGTGAGTTTGGATCAAACTGATGCAAGCTTCAACGAATTGGATTCAACACCTGAGATTATGTTTTGCATTTTGTCTGCTCAAATTGAATGTTGCCAACAACTTTACAGACTTGCAGTCTCTTCCCTGATCTATAAGCAATCTTGAAATATGCTTGAGGAGTTAAATAGCAGTACAATCAGTTAAAAGCTCCTTTAATATACTTTTGTTATGCCCTGAAAACTTTTCTACTGTAGAAGAAATTCAATTCATGTGATAGCGTTCTCCTTCATTCCTG
>ML787267.1:39763-62370 GCA_009831015.1 Picea engelmannii
CCCCCTCTTCATTGATGGACTTTATGTCATTTTACTACCAAATTTGATTTAAAGTGAAGAAGTGCAAATAAAATAAAGGGAAAAGTGCCTTCTGGTACAATGAGTAGTACTTCATCCTCGTGTGCAATTTTTGGGGAACTTTTTGGGGTTACATTTAACTGCACCCTCTTCATTGATGGACTTTGTTATTTTTACTACCAACTTTGATTTAAAGTGCATAAGTGCAAAGAAAATAAGGGGAAATGTGCCTTCTCGTACAATCAATACTCCATTGTCATGTGCATCACAGTTGAGAGTTATTACCATCATGTGCTCACAACCCACCTTTGGATATCTAAGAAGATGTAGGTTCTTAAAAATGTAACATGTTGATTAAATTATGTCTATTTTGAGTAGAAAATACTGTTGATGATGCAAGACAATTTAAAAGTGGATCTATGTCAAACAATTGAAGATTTAGCATGTCAGATTTGAAATAACTTTTCTATATGGAAAACTATTTTTTATTTATTAAAATCTCTTTAGAAGTAAAGTATCCAATATAAAACTAATACCATGGATATTTTTTATCCTTCCTCCATAACCAATAGGATACAAAGGACTCCAAGTTTCCTATAATCTTCTAGGCATACTATATGTTTCATTAACATAATATAAAACATGCTATTGAATTTAAACATATGCTTGTTGATGACTGTAGCTCGGACATGAACTTGCACACAGGTTTTGTGTCAAACGTGCGGGAAGTCGTTCGAGTCTTCTATTTTGTAATTCACTTGCTTATAAAGTGAAAAGTCTTTTTGAGTTGTAAAAGTCTAATAAAATGTATTTAAATTACACTAATGATTTAGATTAATCTCAACCGTAGATCTCAAAGTGAGATTAGGTTTTTGGTAGATTAGGTCTTCAACTCAAGTATAAAGGCAAGTCAAGGTAGAGGGTAAAAACATATTCATTCTTCACGAAGACAGTTTTGTCTGAAGGTGAAGAAAGAAGCCGAGGAAATGAGAAAACAATGTAGCAGTGAGAAGAGTAGCGCAACAATGATTGCAGGTTGCAGATCTATTCACGCAATGAATCTCATACAATGGTACATACATCGTACGGATATGCACATTTGTATGGATAGTACCATACATTATGTACAGTCATACAAACATGGTCGTACCACATGTTTCTCAGACCTATTTTGCAGTTTTCTCATATAGCAACCAAAAGACCTCATTTTTGAGGTGTCCTTATAAGTTTTGAGTCATTAATGATAAGTTGCTTTGAAGGACAAATTTTGTATTTTATGTTTTATGCTTCCGCTGTGTTTTCCAACCATGTGTGTGATTGATGCATGCTCAGATTTTTATTTCTGTTATTGAATAAACTCGAGATTTAATTTAGTTAATAAATAAGCATATGACAACAATCACCTAGGGTTTGGAAAATTCACATGGTATCAGAGCATATTTCTCTAATTGAGATTCTCTAAGATTTGCAGTGGTAAATCCATTGAATAAGATTTATCCAACCATGCTTCAATTCTATTATAAAATCTAGCATTACTATCATAAAATTGATGGAGGGTGTTTACGGGAAAGTAGCATACCAAATGAGAACCATGAATAAAATCTATGTGAAGGGTACTTGGTGAGAGAATATTTGTGCTGATAAACTTGTTAATTTCTAAAGACAAGCCAAAAGAATGAGGGCGTGACATAACTATTGGTATAGGCCGAAGTGCCTCATTGCATTGGCAAGCCTCCCTGGAGTCATACTTCAAGAAACCATCAACTCGAGATAAATCAGTGAAATCAAATGATATACATAGAATTGCATCCACCATGTCATAAGAGATATCTTCAAGACAATGGTGGAAGCCACTAACATCAACAATCTCAACTGAAGGGCTACTTGAACAAGAAGACTCTCTATCGATAAAAAATGAAGATGAGAATAAGGCTTATCCTCCCTATCTTCCATATGCACATTACCACCATCAAGTCCTTCAAAATAGGTCGACTCTATTGAGTTTATTTGAATAGGACAATGTGTGGCTTCCTGCAAAATCAAACCATTAAAGAGATCATGATACACATAATAATAAGTGGAAGAATTAAGAGAATTAAAAGATTCTCTAGAACAAGAAACATTTCCAAAAAGTGACTCTTTGAATGGTAGTCTCTCCTCCTTAAGTAAATTGGTGACTGATTGTGAATCGACAAGTTCCACTCTAGGATTGGTTTCACAATCAACATGGTTTTCCTCTTTCAAGCAAAAAGTGGATTGTTGTGCTAAAAAAGGTATGTCATGTGTGTTAATTTCTTTTCCCGAAGTGAAATTATCAGTGTGGTTGTTTTTCCCCTGCAAAATATGAGAATCTGAAATATCTTCCAAAACATACTCATGGTTAGAAGAGTGGAGCAAATAAAAAAAATCCTTAAAACAAAAAGTTTTACTAAATAATACAACAACTATGGGAAAATATTCTTGATCTATCTTGGTTAAACTAGGAGAATTTATAGCAATGAAACAATTCAAATCAAAATAAACTAATTCCAAATTATCCATGGGTGAGGAACGATTCATGTCATGAGTGTCCATATTTTCTTCCTTAACAAAATGATAAGAATTTAAGTTTTGTTTCATAGATTCCTCCGTTTCTTGTGATGACAAAGGTGAGATAGAATAATAAGAACTTGTCATAACCATCGGTGTGACCCGAAGTGTCCCATTATCAACAAAAAAACCCTCCTCTTGGTTAGCTACAAAAAAATATGAATTTGAAATTATTACACAAGCGGCCTTTTTTTCATCACAAGGAAAGAAAAGGGGGATAGAGTGGTGGGATGATACATATGTTTCTTTTGAAAAAGAATTCTCTCTCTGATCAATATCCCCACAGTAAAAAAAGATCCACACATATGAAGTTCAACTAAATTATTAGTATTTTTAACATTTCCATGTATTTTTAACGAGTAGTTGATCCCTTGCCTGTGCTGCTTATTATGGGTAAACAACAACATCTACTGACTCTGGTAGATGCTCTGGATCAACTACCTCTGCTCCAGTTCACTTATATATCGCTCTCCATAATCGTTAAAGACTGTGCTGCCAGCATAATCTTCCTCTCGAGTATCCATGTGGTATCCTTAGTTGGTTATCTAGGTGTTTATCTATATGTGCATGTGGTGGTTAGTTCCCCACATTATGTGGTGCGTACCCCATATGGTGTTCGTGTCCTACGCAAGTTCTAGATAAATAGGTTCTACTTATACTGGTTCTAGGTCATTGACGAGATCTACTGAATCTACTACTGGTCCTGTATTTGGAACAGAACAAAGGTATGCTGCTTACTTAGATGCTACTGGTGGATCTACTATAGTCTATGTTGCAAGTGTTGGATCATCTATAGAAAGGACTGGATCTCGTTAATGAACTGGGACCAGATCAATGGGGTATGGAACAAGTGGGGGCGCTGTTGGTACGACTGTTGCCCCTATTTTTAGAAAGAAAAAGGGTATCAATATCGATATCGATATCGGAGGGATGTTACTAGTGCTTCATCGAAAGGATCAACTGCTTCAACCTACTGAATCTACTGCATTTGCTGGATCTACTACTCGTGTTGCTTATGCTGAAGCTACCTCTGCTAGATCTACTTCTGAACCAACTACATAATTAACTGCTCCATCAACCGAATCAACTACTTCCACTGCATAATCGACTGAATAAACAACTGGATCACTGCTAAAGATGGCTGGGCTTAGCTTTCTGGCTGTGTCTAGCTCGCTGGCTAGTGGGTAACTATATGGGATTGACTGGCTTGGCTAGCTTTCTGGGTTTGGCTTGAAGCCACGAAGAAGTGCATTCACTCCTATTGCCTGCCTATGGATAAGCACCGATTGGCTGGTAACTGGCTTCCGATCTACACCGAGATAGGTAGATAAATATTCCAGGGGCGTGCAAATCAACACCGATTCACGCTTCACATGCTGGGTTGTACTCACTAAGGACACTGCCTCTCAATGGATACACACCATATAATATAAGGCCCGGGATAAATCCGCAACTGATTAGCAACGGTTCATGCCAATTAACCCTACCCGCAACAAATGGAAATGAAAAACAAAAACAAAAACAATAATGTGAAATCTCGATTGGCAACGAATGAAAGGCGATGATGCACTTCAGGCACAAGCAAGTAGCTTTGTGATAATAATTTTGGCAAATCCACTTATGAAAAGGAAATGATGGCCATACTTCATGATGTTGGGTGCATAGAAAGGTTGCTTTGGTTATTGATTCACGAACAAGAAACCAACCCTACTTCGAGCAAGGGCTGGTTCATGATAATAAATTGGCATGTAAATTAGCATTAAGACATGATTTAGATTATTCATCCACCAGCTGATATGTTTTATTAGTAATAGAAATTAAAAGTAGAAGTGAATCATTGACAGAGGGTATATCATCCAAATGAAATCTATAAAGAAGATGTCTAAACCGAATATAAAAGTCTTCTAGAGATACATCTTTTTTTCTAAGCTCTAAAATTTCTTCACACAATTTATCATAATCATAATTCTTAAAAACATGTAAAAATTAACGCATAAATTGTTCCCATGTGTGAATAGAGGCGATCGATAAAGTTTCAGACCAACTCTTGACCTGACCTGCCAAAGTGAGAGTGAACAACATACAAATGACACTTTCATTAGTAATATTTTGAGAATAACAAAGTTTCCATAATTGTAAAGCATGTTCAAATGAATTTAAATTATGACAAGAAATGTAAAATCTTTCTAAGAGGTTTGGGAGGTACAATACTAGAAAAAACATCTCCATAAAGGGATATGACATGAAGTCATTAATATATAAAAATAAAATTAATACGAACGATTCCACAGGCTCAACTTGTCATCTGACCCTCCTTCTAGCACCATTTTTATTGACAGGTTCAAATGGTCTGTCAAGAAAGTAAGGGAGAACGCCTGACGACAGGTCCCAATTAGACTTACTCTCGTTTGAGATGGCGTTTCCGGGTCTGGTTGCTACTAAGAATTAAAATAAGAAAAAAGGGAAAAACAACGAATTGCCCCCCAAAGAATTCTAATTAACTCTAAATCTAATATAAAAAAACCAAACTAATCTAATCTAACTACTTCTAATCTATCCTACGCAAGAGAAAAACTAATAGATGAATACAACATAAGATGGTATCACTAGTCTTAGAAATAGTTCATGACAAACAATAATATATGAAAACGATAATGCAACATAAATAAATATAAATAGTTACAAATTACACTCGCAACATGAACACCATTCTTGTATCCATTAGAAATATTAAATGCATACGCATATTAAATAACATGTATAGAAATAGTTCATATAACAAATAATTTGAGAAACCAATGAATTAACTGTACATGAAGAAGAGTCCCATATACAGTCGTGAAACATTTATGATCTCGAAATGCCTTCTGTTCTTTATTGAATAAGAGATAAGAGTATCATCCGAAGCTACAATGGGCAAAAGTTCATCTCTTTGTACAATGAATTCTCTTTTTATAAAATAAAAGACTCTTCATTTTCCATAGCTGTTCATTTCTTTTGGTTACAACTATTCATTTTGTCTCCCTTCGTTTTGTTATCTTACAATTCAAATTTCTCTTACATATTTATTAATAAATATATTTAACTACATACAGAAGTTAAGAATTTTAAATTTGTCATATTCACGTTGTATGAATTCCATGAGTAACCATTATTGGAAATATTTTCAATTCCGCTCAATTACGTCCACTTCTGTTCTTCGAAATTTCTGGGTGTTTTAATGATCAATATGGTAAAAAAGACTTTAATAAAATCTTCTTCACTGTTCCAACTTTCCAACGAGCTATTTCACGCTTAATTTGACCACTTAGAACTTGATATGCACTTTTTGGAATAATTCATGGTCCATCTCCAATTAAATCCGTGCCTTATTTTCTCCTGAATTTTCTAGGATTTTTTGTTGTTGATATGGTTCAAATTCTTCTTCTAATATATTTTTCTCCCCATTATCTTTCCAATGAGTCCTCTCTTGCTTGATTTGGCTTCTTGGATCATGAGTTACGACTGCTCGAAGTTTGCACAGTCAATTTTCCTTCCAAATTCTTCGTCTGTTGTTTTCTGTGATTTTTGAGATTTTCCATTACTTTTCTGACCTGTAGACCTCTTCCAACAAATTCTTTGTCTCGATACTTTTCCAACGAGGTATCATGGGCATGATTCCAACACATGTAGATCAAGATATGTATGTTTGAAAATCAGTGCTCAAAAACCCTTGATTTGTCTGTGGGTAAATCCGGGTTGTTGATATTTAACCTAAACATAAAAATCTTGCATGCATAAGAAAATCCAAAACTGAATGGTTTGAATAGTTTTAGCCCCCTTAGCTAATTTGTATAAGAACCTAGATAAGACATAGGACCTCGGGCTTGTATTGTAATTTTGGCCAATAATCGTAGTTAAAATAATAAAATAAAATAAAAAGAAATAAAAATAGGAAAATAATTAATTTAATTAACCTATGTTAAAGATTAAGTTAATAAATAAAATTACCCTCAAATCCACATGAAAATAATAAAATAATAATAAAAATCAGAAATTAATTCCCCACTCGTGCAATTATAAAACATATAAAAATACGCGTTAAATAACTTTCTCGGGGTCATGCATAGTTGGAGTGGTGAAGTTACATAAACTTCCCACTCCGATGAGCTAGCATTCTCATGGCTTACGATGGCTCTAAACTTCGATGATGGCTTTTCAGAAAGGCATGTCTCGGGATGGTAATAACTCATGATAGCTCAACACTCCAAGCACACTCCTCTCTGATGGTCTATCAGACTGTGATGGGTCAGGATGGTAAGTTAAGGAGTGTTGTGTGAGCTTCTATGGATTGCCACTCTGATGGCTTGCCCTCAAAGTATGATTGTTGGAGAGGGAAAGTTAGGGAGTGCAACTCACTTCGATGAGCTGAGTTCAATGGCACCATTTCGATGGAACCTTCTGATGGTTAATCTTGAGGTCCAAAAAATTATTATAATATTCTAAGGTTCCAAAGGCATTTGGGATAAAATTTTCAGTGGGTAATTCCGATGGATATTTACAAGGAGAAATATTAAAAGTAGCTCAAAGCCCAAGTCTTGTTATAGCATAATTCGTAATGTCTTTCCAAAATATTCGAGAGGGGAGGTAGGGATTCCATGAAGCTAGGAGATGTGTCTTAATGGTAATTCTCCATGGAATTTACCGTGAAGTGAAGGTGAGGACCAATGGGAAGAACCCTTGGGAGAGGTCTCATGAGATATTATGTTGAAATTTAATGAGTGGGGGAAAAATGTAAAAAGTTAAATTAAAATCAATATGAAACTAAATCAAATGAGAAAAATAAAATGAATATGTACAACCTAAGACTTATGTGATGATAAATGAAAAAMAAARTTAAAACGAAAAAKAAAATAAYAWATAYRWATAYAWATAYATATAYATATAAACAWAAAGTTAMATTATTTTTAATTCTACAGGGAGATATGAGAAAAATGAASATRTAYATATTAWACATTRAAAAGTTAAATTATTTTTAATTCTACRGGGAGATATGAGAAAAATGAAGATGTACATATTATACATTAGGTTTTATGCAAAACACCTCATGTTACAAATAGTTTAATAATGTAAAAACATTTTTAAAGTGAATTTTATTTACCCCATCGTTGAGATCATTTCATGTTTTCAGGTTTTCCTTTCCCGTTCTATTTTCCCAACTTCTTTTTTCCATTTCTTTTCCCTCTTCTACACCTCTCCTTATCTCCCTCTTTCTTTTATCCTCTTTCCTCTCCCTTTCTGGTTACTACACTTAAGTCACATTTCAGTGATCCATGGGTTGGCTCGTTGGCGGACCTTTATCTCCATCCACTTCCCCATGTCATAAGTCCGCTACTACACTTAACCATTCTTTTCAATTGCGCAGGTTCGCGGGTTCAGGCCCTCATCTTTCAAGTTCCGCGACCTTCACTTTTCACCCCAGGGTTTGTGATCTACATTTTGACCATCAGATTTATCGTGGGTGTCAAGCTGCAAAGTGTTTTATTCCTTTTGCATGCAAGTTCAATCTATCGCCTTTTTACACTTAGCATATTTTTTGATCATACATAACCGCAGGTTCCCTGGTTGGCGGGTTCATGAAAAGCTCCATATTCAAACTCTCTCTTGTCCGTGCCTGCCATTTTGTTGTTTTTCCCAATATGCGTCAAGTGTTGCTTAATGCTAACAACTGTTGTGCAAGCTCCAAAAAGATACTTCATTAATGGTGAAAGGCTCGAGGAATTACTCATTAACTTGCATTAAATCTCCATTTTCCAAGGGATTAAATTATCATCATTTCTCCGAAAGGATTTATTTGAGGTTATTATCTAGTTGAAGCAATAGTCCCGTCAACCTATGGCAACATCAACTAGACAACAATTTTGTGGTGATACTTTAAATATCTTTGGTCGTGAAGACCAAAACTTCCAGTGGTCAAGAGCATATTCATATTATTCCTCTCCTCCTGCACAAAAAGACGTAATTTGGGCCTATGGAATCCCTCGTGTTGGGTGTGTTCCTGAGGTTTTTTATTGTAAAGAACTTATTGCATGGTGTGTGGACAAGTACGTGCCAAGTCAAAGAATTATACAGCTCTAGGATCATTCTCCAATTTGTCTTTCATCGCAAATTTTTCGTAAGATGTTAAAGTTACTAGAGTCGATGCTTACTTTTAAAGGTGAATATTGCAGAGAATTCTTGAATAAACATAACAATGGGCTTGACCTCCTGCCTGAATATTTGGACTTTTCGACATCTATCCTGACATACATAACCAGAATCTAGATTGAGTATTTTAAAAACCCCTATCGAGAAATTGCATGGTTGTTTACCAGGTTGACAGGTCAGGAAAGCACTGCTTCTATCTCTCAATACCAGGTTGACAGGTCAGGAAAGCACTGCTTCTATCTCTCAAATGATTTTATATATTCTGTATTTTACAGTGCAAGAACATGCCATCTTTGACTGAGAAAACTTATTTCTATTGAAATATTGTCCCAGTTATCACACTATAAAAATGACAGAAAATTCTTTATGGCTTCTTATCTGATATTTGCTATTGTGTATTGTTGTCAATTCCCAAACTTAACAATAAGTAAGAGGGTAAATCGTGAAATAGATCCAGTTACCTTTTGGTATCAGACATTATGGAGACATAAGACCTCTCTGTATTTCTATGAAGTTTATAATGATTTTGTTTTAGTCTTAAAAAGGTTGTTGTTGGGAGAAAATACTTCAAGGATATCTGAACAAGCTACCAGATTCTTAGAGAAAAAAGGTACAATAGAACAAATGGAGAATCACAGTGTCATAAGGATATTCTATTCGAAAGAAAATCCTTCTTTTCTCCCGTATCATGTAATTAAAAAACTATTTATTACAGAGGTGGCAAGGGAATATAACTTCTGGCTAAATTTTTTCCATGAAAAAAGGAAAAAACAATTTATTCCCCTACCATGGAAGATTGGAGAGTTCATGTTCAGAAATATAAATAAAATAGACGAATTTGCAAATCATTTCAATAATGCGAATTTAAAGTATGCTGAAAAGATCAAAGGTTTTGACCCAAATAAACTCTTTGTGGAACATATGCTTTCAGTGGGATTCAATAACTCTTTTATACATACTATCTTGAACGAAGAAGAAGAAGGTAACAACCAAAACACTCATGTACACGATGCTGGTGATCTAGAAACATTACTTAGTAGTAATGATTTTCATAAGCAAAGGAGAAAAAGTCCCAGTGAAAGAAGTGCTCAATCTCTAGTTGCTACTCCCAAGAATACCACATCCCAGAGCAATGCTCCAATGACCCACCCAGTTAAAAAGGTTGTCAATAGTAGTTCAAGTGGAGGGGGAGAGAAAAATCCTCCCCTTGAGAAAATTGAGAGTTCACATAAGCTCCCCATGAGAAAGAAAAGGAAAAATTTAGTGCGAGAGGAAGATGATAATCTTATAGAAAATGACATCCAAAGATTTTATTTGGAGGACATGGAACTAGAAATATATATTGAGAAAATATTTCCTGCAATGGAACAACCGAAAAATATGGCTCTGCAAAATTCCTTATTGGAAGTCGTTGGAAATGAGACTTTTAGTGAAGAAGAATCATTCACTTTTCAAAGTGTTGTTTTTGATAAAGAGTCTAAAAAGTTAATTGTAGAAAGAAGTGACCAGAAGAATAAAAAGGGAAATTCTCGCTCAGAGGTCCATGCGACCATCCCAAATTTCCAAAATCTATAGGGCAACCGAGGATGCTCTTGATGACTTTATTGATGGTTTAGAAGCTGAAAACGTTAAATTAAAAGAAAGGATCAGAGAATTATAAACTTTCTTGATGCCTCTTCCAATCCTGGAAAGTCCTTTGTCAATGGTTAAACCAACTACACTCGCTATTAAGTTAAAAGGATCTTCTAGTTTACTCACAATAGTCTGAAGTTATGTAAAGAAAAACATAAAAAAGAGAATGTCTCTAATAATAGAAGCATGGGAGGTATCAAAAAATATTGTTTCTTTCGACTGAAGGGCACATGCTTTTCACGAGTATCTTCAAGTTGATTTAAAGAATGAAGAAGGTTTCTACACTGATGTTGTATTTCCATTTAGAATAAAAGTCTCAAACATGACATAATTGAAAAAAAGAGAAGAGGATCTGCCTTCTGCAAGTCGAGTTAAACAACTGAATGCCTGTTGGAAAGAAAAGATCAAGAATTTGAATAACATTGTCCAAGCATGCAACAAATCCATAGTTAAAAGAGAAGAATTGTTCAAAAGAATCACATAGATAGATCTGGAAGGAAGCACTGATGAGGTACAATATCCTATGTTAATTCTCAATTCAATGTTTATGACAAAGAAACAATTTGATGAACAAGTGGAGATATTAAAGGGGTTATCAGTTGAAATTTTTTATGGTATAATTGAATATAATGAAAAAGAGATAGACAATTGGTTTTTTTATTATTCTGTGAAGAATCAAGATATTGAGGAGACAATACATGACATTTCTCATGAATTAAGACACTTGGAAGATGAATTATTCAATATCAAAATCAAGCATGAAATAAATGTTGCACCAATGAAAAATTACATTGAAGAAAGGTATAAAAAAACAATTGATAAATTGACTAAAGAAGTCTAAGAAGCAACAATTGAGTCAGTTTCTATAATCGTCAATGAGGAAAATAAAAAGGACAAAATAAACAAGTAAATAGAGAGAGAGAGACCATCATAGTAAGTTTATACTGATCACATCTTGTTTTCTTTATCAATTTTTCATCCAATTATTCCGCTTCTTTGGTTAGAAAGGTTTAACCAAAATCTGATAACTCCTTCCTGTCTTTTTTCTAGGTTTTGTTATTCTGTCATCATCCACCATCTTCTCTCCATAGCTTATTTCTTGTTTATATTTACTTTATGGTCTGTGGGAGCATTAATCCCAATCCTAAGGACAAACACATTTAAATTTTAAAGCTTTGTAATAAACTTTATATTTCTCAGAAATCCCAAGATAACTATTTTGGGATCAGTTTTGACGGTGTTTTATAACTCTGAGTTTTGAGTATAAAATATTTGAGATTGATCTATCATTTTCTTTATTTGAGCTCCACATGTGTTTACTCTATTAAAGTTCTCTTATGCATGCAGACCTTTTTATTTTATTTTATGTGATGAAAAATCTTTAATTTAACTATGATGGATGTGAGAAAATTTTGCTTATCTTTTTCAAATATGTGAGGTTCCTGGTCATCTCTCAGAAACTATCTTTAAAAACAAATATTTTTTTTTACTGCAATCTTTATATTCCTTTGAATGTCACGACAGACTTTCTCAAAGTCCTATATTATTTTGAAAATCTTGAAACAGAGAGGAGTACCACCTCTATAAAAACGCATGGGGATTTGCATCCCCGTGAGGTTGTCGTTTTGGTCCTAACAGATTCAAGCGTCAACATATTTGGAGACCATACTAGGGATCAACTAAAAATTTGAAATCTGGTTTAACATTTTTGAAAGATACATGACTTTGCCCCAGGCTGATCAACCCCACCTAGAAGTTGGATTGAATAATCAATGAAGCATCTTGCATCAACTATGTAATCTAGTAATAACGACAACCGATACCAAGGAAGAATTGGAAAGATCTTGGTAGACATTGGTCCAAGAAGAAGAAAGAGAAATCCTGTGTAGACAGAGGAGAGCTGAGCGACAAGACCGAAGAAACAAAAGACAAGCTCGAAGAGCACAAGGACACGGTCAGAATTGAAGCTGGACGAATGCAAGGGACCCATTACCAGAAGTAAAAGAAAGCAACTATGTATCCTAAGTAGTGGAAAACATATTCCTGAAATATCTTCGGACATGGCAGAAAGAAATGAACAACCATGAGAAGAACCACGAAGAGAACCTCATGAAGAAAGACAAGGAGATGGAGGAGGTGGTGGAAGAAATCAAGAAGACCTAATATTTGGAAATCGAAGAAGAGTAAGAGATTCACTCTTAAATCTTCGAGGTGAGCAACATGGCCTCCCTGTTCTCCCCAAGGGTTTTTGAAAGAATTTTTCGGAGACAGAACAATTGATACCAAAAGACACCTTAATTTATTTCTTTATGTTTGCGATTTTCATCGTGTTGAATACGACGATGTGATGGTAAGGTTATTTCTTCAAACCTTATCAGGACGAGCCTATGAATGGTATACAATATTACCCACTAGGTCAATTGGTTCATTTAACAACCTCAAAGCCATGTTCCCGACTATGTTCTCTCCTCCAGTTGCATATCATACCCTTCTCACTAATTTTACCTAGATTGGTTTGAGGAAGAATGAGAGAATACAAGATTTTAATCTCAGGTTCAATAAAACTTTGAGTAGGATTCCAGAAGATAAAACACCTAATGACCTAGTGATACTTGGTTGTTATAAGAATGTGATGCCCCCAAATGTAAAATATGCTATCAGAACATCCCAGATGGATACCTTGGAGGAAGCAATGATTAAGGCTACTGAGATGGAAGAATTTAAGATTGAGACAGGTGCTGACCCCGATATTATCCCGGGAAAAGTACAGAGGCATTTGGGAGGCCTAAATATTGATGATCAAGGAGCCTCTAACTCAAGAAATAACGAAGAGCAGAACTCGTGACCGATCCAAAATCAAACAATTGGAGGAGGATTTTTTAAGGGATCCATACCAGATGTGAAGGTAGACCCTATTGCGGCACAAGACACTAAGAAAAGAATTGAAATTGCATAAATGAATAGAACCATAAGAGAAATGCAAAATCAGATAACCAGATTAAGAAAGGGGGGTAATTATGTAGCAAATCCGAGAATTCTGATCCAAGAGAAAAGAAGGAACACTCCCCAAGAAAACAGAGTGAGGTTTGAAAACACTGATAATCAGTAAAGACAAAGGGTTCCCAGGAAACCAATCCCAAATGCAATTGTGCTGGATGATACATATGATGAACAAATGGCCGAGCAAGGAAATGATTATTTATCTGATGAAAGTTATGAAACTGTACAGATGGACGGATGTGATATGTCCATGTATATATTTGAAGAAGGCGACAATGACCCTGACTCACAAGAGAATGTTGCCCAGACACAAGCGTTTGTAAATAAATCCAAAAATAAAAAATGATTTTGAAAAGGAATAGGAAATAATTAAAGAAAAAGATAAAGAAAAGGTGAATGAGAAAGAGGCAAATGAAAATGTGTCAGATAACGCTGGAAGCAAGAATCAATGCCTGGTGTCAAACCCTCCTTGGATGAAATATAATGTTGTAGAGGACTTGAGTAAGCTAAGGATAACCCTTCCTTTTACAAAGTGGTAAAGATCCCTTAACAAAGGGAAAATATTTTGAGATTGTTGGATGATCCATCTGGAAGAATGGAGGTTGTTGTTATAAGTCCAAAACAAATCCAGAACACATCAACTGTCAAGTTGATAGTTAAAATCCACCTTTTTATATTTCAATTGAAAGTCACGATGTTGCACTTCATAATTGTTTAGTTGAAACTAACACAACCAATAATATTATGCCACTGGCGGTCATGGAGGCATTGGGCAGGAGATGCACCAAATATTATGACACTGGTGAAAGTATATATGCAATTGATTCCAGACAAGTGCTAACTTATGGCGAAATCAAATATTTTTATGCTTGGATCACGACGGCTCCCCATATTATTACAGTTTTCAATATTATTGTGGTAGACCTTCCTCCTGGATATGGATTTGTCTAGGAAGAGATTGGTCGTCTATGATCGGGGGGTATATAATGAACGATGGAAGCTGCATGATGCTGCCAGATAAAGAAGGAGCAATGATTAAGGTCCCTCGTGAACCCATGAGATCCTTTTCCTTAAAAAAGAAGGATAATGAACTAATGGAATACTATACAGACGTTGGGATCGAAAACTATGCTATCTTAGACATGGAGCAGATTGAAGACATGGAGCAAATTCAAGATATGGAGAATCAAAAGTATCAGTTTGAAGGCTATTGGAGGATGTCATTTGATGGAGCTTGCTCAAGTTCCGAGAGTGGATTTGGAATCGTTCTTATAAACCCAGGAAATATTGTGCATCCACATGCTATCAGACTTGAATTTGCATGTACCAATAATGAGGTAGAATATGAAGCTTTGTTTCAGGGAATGATTCTCGCACGAGAAATTAAGATAAAAAATCTAATTGTGATAGGTGAATCTGAGTTGGTAATAAATCAAGTTACCCAGATATATAAGATTAAAAAGGAAAGACTCAAGTTTTGTTTCAAAAGAGTTAATGAATTGATGAAAGCCTTCAGCTCTTTCAACATTTATTTTGTCCCAAGGGACAAAAATCAGAAGGCAGATTCATTAGCTTTGGCGGCCTCACTGTCAAACCCGGATGATGTTCAGAGCAAAACATCTTTTCAAGTGAAAATAATATTATGATCTTTTGTACTTGATAATCAGGAATATTTACAAGTATTTGAAAATGATGAAGAATTGGAAAAAAAATTGATGAATGGTGATGAAGGTGAGGCTAATCACATAACTGTTGTTGCGAGGAATTGTATTCAATCTGAGTCTCTTTTCACAAGAAATGATCATGCTAAAAACCTCCTGGAAAAAACATCACTTTGAAAGGTCCAAGAAACAGGAAAAAATGATATTGGAATTGATAGTTCCCCAAAATACGTCAATTTGGGAGTTGATTGCACTATTGATGAAGTTGATCAATATGTTACATTATTTAAAGAATACCTTGATGTCTTCGCATGGAGTTATGATGATTTTAAGGCATATGATAAAAAAATATTTCAACATATTATTCCCTTGAGAGAAGGGGCAAAGCCTGTCAAACAAAAGATAGGATAATGAACCCCAAATTAAAACCACTGGTAAAGGTTGAATTGGAGAAATTAAAGAAGGATGGAATAATATACCCCATTAGACGCTCTGATTGGATTTCAGACCCCGTGATAGTGAAAAAACAAGTGGGGAGATTCATATGTATGTAGATTTCAAGGATCTTAACAAATCAAACGTAAATGATAATTATCATTTTCCTAACATGGATTTTCTTCTCCAACAAGTCACATGATCAACTTATATGTCCATGTTAGATGGTTTTTCTGGATATAATCAAGTCTTGGTTGTTGAAGAAGACAGAGCAACGACAACTTTCATAACACCTTGGGAGACATATGCATATGCTCGGATGCCCTTTGGTTTAAAAAATGTAGTAGCTACATTTCAGAGGGCTATGGATCATGCTTTTGAGGGATTGATAGGAAAATTCATGGTGGATTATCAAGATGACTTAACAGTGCACTAAAAAACAAGGAGTGATCACATTCATCTCATGAGGAAAGTTTTTGGTAGGTGTAGGTTATATGGTGTTTCTTTAAATCCAAAGAAATGTTTATTTGTTGTAACTCAAGGAAAACTATTGGGTCATATTGTGTGCAAGGAAGGAATCTATATCGATCCAGGGAGAGTCAAATATATAAATGAACTCAAACCCTCATCATCTAAGAAGGGAGTTCAATCATTTTTTGGAAAAATCAACTTTGTACGAATATTTGTTCCTGACTATGCGAGTATTGTGAAGCCGATCAATTTATTGTTTAAAAAGGACCAAAGATTTGAATGGACCACAAATACACAAAAATATTTTAGTAATATAAAAAAGACAATCACTACAGATCCAGTCCTCAGAAGCCCATATTTTCAAAGAGACTTCATCATTTATTCATTCGCTACATAAATAGTTGTTGCATCTATTCTTACTCAGAGGAATGCCAAGGGTGAATAATTTCCAATTAGTTTCATGAGCAAGGCCCTTCATGATTATGAATTGAGATATCCAGAATTGAAAAAACAAGCCCTATCTCTTGTGAAAGTAGTGACACACTTTCAGACTTACATACTAAATTCTCATTTCATTACGTATGTTCCATCCTCTCCTGTGAAGATGCTTTTAAATCAACAAGTGAGAGAAGGAAAATGGGAAAACTGATTGGCAAAGATTCAATAATATGATATTGAAATTAAACCTTTAAAATAAGTTAAAGGACATGGTTTATGTAAGCTCATTGCAAATAGTGATTCTTTGAATGGAGTGATTTCAATCTCAGTAGGAGAACCCATGGAAGATTTAGAGTGGTATAGAGATATTGTATTCTACTTGAGGTCTGGACAATTTCCAGTCACCATGAACCCTAAAGAGAGAAGAGCATTGAAGATGAAGTCAAGTCAATATGTGTTGATTGTTGATATATTGTTTAGGAGGAATTATGATGGCATATTGTTGAGATGTGTTGATGAAAGGAAAGCTCAATAATTGATGAAATAATTCCATGAAGGTATATGTGGTGGACATTTTGCACCTACCGCTACCGCCCATAAAATAATAAGAGCCGAGTTTTATTGACCATCAGTTTTTAAGGACTCATATGCTACTAGTGTGTATTTTGTCAACAATTTTCAGGGAAAATGAAAAATATGCGATGCCATTACAACCTATATATGTAGAACAACTATTTGTCCAATGGGGACTCGATGTCATTGGACCAATAAATATGAAGTCAAGCAAATGACATACATATATCCTCACAACTATAGATTATTTTACAAAGTGGATGGAAGCAATAACATTAAAAAGGGTTGATTCTAAAGAGTTGATTAAGTTTCTCAAAGATAATATTTTGTCAAGGTTCGATGTCCTAGAAAAATCCATTACTGACAATGGCTCGATTTTCATTGGCTCAAGATTTACAATTTTTTTTGGAGAATATGGGATCGTTATGGGGCAGTCATCAAATTATTACCCACAAGGGAATGACCTTGCAGAATCCACTAATAAGACACTCATTCAGATATTGAAGAAAACTATTGATAAGAACCAAATGAATTCACATTTGAAGTTCACTGATGCTTTGTGGGCGAGGATAATGACTCCAAAAGATAACACTGGGGTGTCTTTGTACACATTGGTTTATGGTAAAGAAGCAAAAATGTCAATTAGCTTCGAGCTAAATGCATTGACTTTTGTAGTTAATACAGAAGATGCAAAAAATAGCTCACCTATGCAAAAGAGAGCGAACCAGTTATTGAAACTGGAGGAAGAAAGAAGTAAAGCCTCGAATAGAAATTCTCAGAGACAACAAAGTATCAAAACATATTTTGATCAGAATGCAACCATAAAGAATTTCCAAAGGGGCGAACTGGTGTTACTCTGGGACAAAGCTAAGGAGAAACCATCAATGCACGCAAAATTCAAAGCACTTTGGGTTGGACCATATATCATTGAAAAGATCCTGGGTTTTAATTCTTATATGCCCAAAGATACGAAGGGTAAAATGTTAATGTTCCCTGTTAAGGATCAACATTTAAAAGGTTTCTTCGCCTGGAATATTCTCATTTCCTTGTATATAATTTTCATTTACTTATGTTGTATATCCTTACCTCTTGACTCCATAGCCCAATGGATGGCAACATCCAGTCATGAAAATTATGGATACTTGACAACCCAGAGGGGTTTATCATCCCATAGTTGGAGCGAGTTGTTCAGATCATTTCATGTTTCTGGGTTTTCCTTCCCCGTTCTATTTTACCAACTTATTTTTTCCATTTCTTTTCCCTCTTCTACACCTCCCCTTATCTCTCTCTTTATTTTATCCTCTCTCCTCTCCTTTTCTAGTTACTACACTTAGTCACATTTCAATGATCCATGGGTCTGCGGGTTGACAAAACTTCATTTCCATCCACTTTCCCATGTCATAAGTCCGCTGCTACACTTAACCATTTTTTTCAATTGCGCGGGTTCGTGGGTTCATGGCCTCAACTTCCAAGTTCCACGACCTTCACTTTACAACCCAGGTTCCTTGATCTACATTTTGACCATTATATTTATCGCGTGTACTGAGCTCCAAAGTATTTTATTCCTTTTGCATGCAAGTCCAACCGACCGCCTTTTTACACTTAGCATATTTTCTTATCATACATAATCGTGGGTTCATGAAAAGCTCCATATTCAAACTCTCTCTTGTTTGTCCCCGCCATTTTGTTGATTTTCCCAATATGCATTAAGTGTTTTTTAATGCTAAAAATTGTTTTGCAGGCTCCGAAAAGATTGTCAATAATGGCGAAAGGCTCGAGGAATTACTCATTAAATTACATTAAATCTCCATTTTCCAAGGGATTGAATTATCATCATCTCTCTGAAAGGATTTATTTGAGCTTATTATCCCACTGAAGAAATAGTTTCGTCAACCTATCGCAACATCATCTAGACAACAATTTTGTGGTGATATTTTAAATATTGTTGGTTGTGAAGACCGGAACTTCCAGTGGTCAAGAGCATATTCATATTATTCCTCTCCTTCTGCACAAAAAGACATAATTTGGGCATCTGGAATCGCTCGTGCTGAGTGTGTTCCTGAGGTTTTTGATTGTAAAGAACTTGTTGAATGGTGTGTGGACAAGTACGTGTCAAGTCAAAGAATTATATAACTCCACGATCATTCTCTGATTTCTATTTCACAACAATTTTTTCACAAGATGATAAAGTTGTCGGAGCCAACGCTTATTTTTAAAGGTGAATATTGCAAAGAATTATTGAAGAAACATAATAATGGGCTTGACCTCCTGCCTGAATATTTGGAGAATCCTGCATCTATCCCGACAGACATAACTAAAATCTAGATTGAGTCTTTTAAAAATCCCTATCGAGAAATTGCATGGTTGTTTATCAGGTTGACATGTCAAGAAAGCAATGCTTCTATCTCTCCCATGATTTTATATATTTTGTTACAGTGCAAGAACATGCCATCTTTGACTTGGGAAAACTAATTTCTATCGAAATCTCGTCTCAGTTATCACACTATAAAAATGACAAAAAATTCTTTATGGTTTCTTATATGATATTTGCTATTGTATATTGTTCTCAATTCCCAAACTTAACCATAAGTAAGAGGGTGAATCGTGAAATAGATCTAGTTACCTTTTGGTATCAGGCACTATGGAGACATCAGACCCCTATGTATTTCTATGAAGTTTATAATGATTTTGTTTTAGTCTTCAAAATGTTGTTGTTGGGCAAAAATACTTCAAGGATATCTAAACAAGCTACAAGATTCTTAGAGAAAAAATGAACAATAGAACAAATGGAGAATCATAGTTTCATAAGGATATTTTGTTTGAAAGAAAATATCTCTTTTCTCATGTATCATGTATATGACAAACTATTTATTACAGAGGTGACAAGACAATATAACTTCTGGCTACATTTTTTCCATGAAAAAAGGAAAAAAACAATTTATTCTCCTGCCATGGAAGATTGGAGAGTTCATGTTCAGAAATATAAATAAAATTGACGAATTTGCAAATCATTTCAATAATGTGAATTTAAAGTATGTTGAAAAGATCAAAGGTTTTGACCCGAAAAAAAATATTTGTGGGACATATGCTTTCATTGGGATTCAATAACTCTTTTATACAGACTATATTGAACGAATAAGAAGGTAACATCCAAAACAATGTTGGCGATCTAGAAACATTACTCGATAGTAATGATTTTCATAAGCAAAGGGGAAAATGTCCCAGTGAAAGAAGTTCTCAATCTCCAGTTTCTACTCCCAAGAATAACACATCTTGAAGCAATGCTCCAATGGCCCACCCAGTTAAAAAGGTTGCCAACAGTAGTTCAAGTGGAGAGGGAGAGAAAAATCCTCCCTCTGGGAAAATTGAGAGTTCACATAAGGTTCCCGTGAGAAAGAAAAGGACAAATTTAGTGCAAGAGGAAGAGGATAATCTTATAGAAAATGACATCCAAAGCTTTTCTTTAGAGTACATGGAACTAGAAGTAAATATTGAGAAAATATTTCCTACAATGGAACAACCAAAAAATATGGCTCAGCAAAATTCTTTATTGGAAGTTGTTGGAAATGAGACTTTTAGTGAAGAATAATCCTTCACTTTTCAAAGTGTTGTTTTTGACAAAGAGTCTAAAAAGTTGATTGTAGAAAGAAGTGTCTAGAAGAATAAAAAGAGAAAGTCCTGCTCAGAGGTCGACCTGAAGGACATGCGATCGTCCCAAATTTCCAAAATCCACAGGGCAACCGGGGATGCTCTTGATGAATCCATTGATGGTTTAGAAGCTGAAAATGATAAATTAAAAGAAAGGATCAGAGAATTGGAAACTTCCTTGATGCCCCTTCCAATCCTAGCAAGTCCTTTGTCAATGGTTAAACCAACTACACCCGTTATTAAGTTAAAAGGATATTCTAGTTTACTCACACCAATCCGAAGTTATGTAGAGAAAAACATTAAAAAGATAATGTCTCTAATAATAGAAGCATGGGAGGTATAAAAAAATATTGTTTCTTTCGTCTCAAGGGCATATGCTTTTCACGAGTATCTTCAAGCTGATTTAAAGAATGAATAAGGTTTCTTCACTAATGTTGTCTTTCCATTTGGAATAAAAGTCTCAAACATGACAGAATTGAAAAGAAGAGAATATGATCTGCCTTCTCCAAGCCGAATTAAACAATTGAATGCCTGTTGGAAAGAAAAGATCAAGAATTTGAATAGCATTGTCCAACCATGCAGTGAATCCATAGTAAAAAGAGAAGAATTCAAAATACTCACATAGATAGGTCTTGCAGGTAGCATTGATGAGGCACAAGATCCTAAGTTAATTCTCAATTCAATGTTTATGACAGAGCAACAATTTGATGAACAAGTGGAGATATTAAATGGGTTATCAACTGAGAAATTTTATGGTATAATTGAATATAATGAAGAAGAGATAGACAATTGGTTGGTTGATTATTCTGTGAAGAATCAAGATATTGAGGAGGCAATACATGGCATTTATCATGACTTAAGAGTCTTGGAAGACGAATTATTCAATATCAAAATAATGCATGAAGTAAATGTTGCACCAATGAAAAATTACATTGAAGATTGGTTTAAAAATACAATTGATAAATTAACTAAAGAAGGGCAAGAAGAAACAGTTGAGACGGTTCCTATAACCGTTAATGAGTAAAATAAAAGGACAAAAACAAACAAGTAAACAGAGAGAGAGAGACCATCATAGTAAGATTGTGTTGATCACATCTTGCTTTCTTTATCAGTTTCTCATCCAGTGACTCTGTTTCTTTGACTATAAAGGTTTAACCAAAATCTGATAACTCCTTCATGTCTTTTTTCCAGGTCTTGCTATTCTGTCATCGCCCACCATCTTTTCTCCGCAAATTATTTCTTGTTTATTTTTATTTTATGGTCTGCAGGAGCCCCAATCCCAATCCTAAGGACAAACACATTTAAATTTCAAAACTTTGTAACAAACTTTATATTTCTTCGAAATCCCAAGAGAACTATTTTGGGATCAGTTTTGACGATGTTTTATAATTCTGAGTTTGAGTATAAAATATTTGAGATTGATCTATCATTTTCTTTATTTTAGCTCCACATGTGTTTACTCTGTTAAAGTTCTCTTATGCGTGCAAACCTTTTTCTTTTATTTTATGTGATAAAAAATCTTTAATTTAACTGTGATGGATGTGAGGAACTCTCTTTAAAAACAAATATTTTATTTTACTGCAATCTTTATATTTCTTTGAATGTCACGATGAACTTTCTCAAAGTCCTATATTATTTTGAAAATCTAGAATTCCAAGAAAATATTGAAATAGAGAGGAGTACCACCTCTATAAAAATGCAGGGGGATTTGCATCCCCGTGAGGTTGTCGTTTCGGTCCTAATGGATTCAAGCGTCAACACCCATGTAAAAATAAATATCCAGAGTAACTCTGGGGAAAACCATGGGGAATAACAAACCATGGCAAGTGATCATGTGCAATTAAACCATGTGGTTTTGCAAAGCCAAGAGTAAAATGGAAATAAATAAATACAAAAATAATAAATAAACGTAAAATAAAAACAAAAAGAATAAATAAATAAAATTAAAAATAAAAT
>ML787267.1:81611-94694 GCA_009831015.1 Picea engelmannii
TATGATGAATCTTTTTTATTATTTTATTTTTACTTTTATTTGTATGTGAATCACTACACTAGGGAAAATGACATTAAATGTTGTCATTTTTTACTTCAAATGTATACAAATATGGAAAAAAATGTTAATTTAAAAAAAAAAAATGTTCAATTATGTCCATATAAATGCTTTATTTGATATGTTATTTTAAACGGATAGGTACCAAAATGTATAGGTTTTTAATTATATATGTCTTTAAAATGTATATTTTTTGCTAAATATTTAAAAATAATGTTATTTAACTACAGTTATTTTTTATGTATTGAAGTAAAGGTAAACAATGTATTAAAAATTATATTTTCCACTATATTTAAAAAGTATGGAAAAATGGAATAAGGCAAGGGGATCCACTCTCGCCCTTCCTCTTCATCATAATGGCAGAAGGGCTGAGCTGATCCATTAAAGTAGCCATTATAGATCACTCCCTCTCTGGTATCACCCCCCATGGAATATCTCTCCCCATCTCGCACAATCAGTTCGTGGACAACATACTCCTAATGGGCGTACCCACAGTATGAGAAGATCTTCACATCCGTTCTATTATCAACCTTTTCTACGATGCTTCAGACATGGAAGTCAATCTCTCCAAATCCCAAATCTTCTTCTTCAATATGCCCATCCAAATCCAACACCACATTACGCAGTTACTGGTGTTTACCCGTAGGTTCCACCCCTCCAAATACCTTGGCATCCCCCTGATTGAAAACCCGCTAAGAAATACCTCTTGAGACACTCTGCTTTCCAACTTTTGGAAGAAAATATCCTTGTGGTCCTTTTGCTCCCTTAATCTTCCTGGTCGCCTCATCCTCCTCAAGTCTGTCCTGCAAGCCCTACCAATCTACATATTCTTAGCGCTTTCTCCCCAAACTTTATCCTTAGCACCCTAAGAAATATTCAAAGGATATTCCTATGGAAAGGAACCAAAGAAGGGCGAAAAATGACTCTGGTCAGTTGGAAAAAAGTCTGCAGACCAAAGAAGGAAAGGGGTCTCGGTCTCAGAGACCCATCTCTCCTCAACAAGGTTCTCGGTGCAAAAATTTGGTCGATATGGTTAAAAAGACCGCAAGACATATGGGCGCGCCTCTGGAGGAAACAATACACCCCAGCCACACCAAAAAGGGAGCTAATTAGATGGAATGGTCAGAGCCCTGGCTTTCTTATTTGGAATGAGGCTAGGAACAACAAGGGACTCATAATGGATCACTCCTTCTGGGAATTACAGAGTAGGAATTCGACTCTCTTCTGGAGTGATTCCTGGAAACAACTTCCATCCCTGATCTCTAATCCCACTCTAATCACATTCATTCTCCTCACAATAGACACAGGCCTTCTCAAAGTGGCCAACTTCTGGACTCCAGAAGTTTCAAGGGACACTTAGTGCAAATGGAAAAACACCCACAAAGATTTGAACATTCCTCGTGAGTTTAATCTTCAATCGCTGCTAGATCACCTCAACTCAAGGAAAATATTCAGTCAACAAGGGGAGGAAATCCTATGATGGGGTCACACCACCACTGATAACTTCAACATTCAAGAAGATTACTTCCTCAGTGCAAGCCATAGATCCTTACCAAAATAAGAGGTCTGGGGCAACATTTGGGGAGCAAAGATGTGGCCAAAAATTAGCACCTTCCTTTGGTTAACGATGCACAATAGAATTCTTTCTTGGGACAACTTAAGGAAAGAGGATTTATAGTCCCTTCTTGGTGTCACCTATGCAGTACAAAGGAGGAGACACAAAATCATCTTCTCAATCTTTGATCCTATAGTTCATGTATTTGGGATCACAGTGCGAGCATCATGAGAACCACAGACATGAACTGTACATGCATCCGAGAGACAATCGAGGGATGACGAGAGTCAAATTTTCAGTCTCGCATCCTTAACAAAATTTGACAACTTCTTCCTGGATTCATTTTTTAGAAAATCTGGAAGGAACAAAACCGACGAATATTTAAATTGACCTCTAGGAATTGGCAAGAAGTCTGGACCAAAATCCACTCCAATATTAAAGAAACAATATATTTTCACCATTTGTTGGACCAGGATTTGAACTGCCCAATGAATGAGCATCTCATCCTCGATTCTTGGAAACTCAATTTCCCTTCCTTTCTCATAGCCGACTCTATAGGTCTCAATCATATAACTAGCCCCTCCCATTGGGTGGCTCTGCAAAAAGGCTTCTACAAAATAAATTTTGATGGAGCCTCCAAGGGGAATCCGGGACCTGCAGGATATGGAGCAGTCATTCGCAACAACAAAGGGGAGATCCTCCACATCACTGCTGGAAATATGGGGCATAATACCAACAATGCAGTGGAAATCTGGGGACTACTCAAAGTTTTTCAACAAGCCAAAGAACGAGGGCTTTCCCTCCTCATAGTAGAAGACGATTCACAGATAGTCATTAATCTCCTCTTCCATCTCCTCAACGGTGCAGATCCGGAGAAGATATCCCCAAGTTGGATACACATGAACGAACTAATCGAAATCAAGTCAATTCTCTAGCCTCAGTGGGTAATCCTTCCTTCCTACGTACGAAGACAAGCTAATCAAGTAGCAGATATGTTGACAAACTTTGGGGTAGACTTGCAGGAAGGAGACTTCTCATGATCTCTAGCCTCTTCTCCTACCCACCCCTTCGCGATCGCTTGTAGAAATATGACTCACAACAAGGACTAACCCCTGGATGGGGTGTCTTTGGTTTCAACACACAGACGTCCAGAGAGGAGGCCACCTGGCCAGACCTCTTTCCACCTGGAGCCAGCTCAGACGTACCCTCCCTCTACCATCACCTCATGCGATTAAACCCCCTGTCGTCGTTCCTCGGCTCTCACTCAACGTCGACCTGCTGCAAGCACTTGACGACTTGCTTCATGGGAATTTTAATGTGGCTGGGCTAGACGAAGTCACAGTCCCATAACCAGTTCATCCATGGAGGTTTTAGGCCAGAGCCTTGGCGCGCCAAAGCTCATTCAAGCCCTCAGCCTTCAAAGTCTCAACCCTTCACGATTTTTGACGTCGTCTTTTCACTCTAGTTCAAGCTCCTGTTTTCCTCCTTGCCCTCGGCTTCTAGCTTCTCTCTATGGTTTTTATAGTGCCATTGTGTCTGGTTGGTCTGGCGTTCATCGAGAAACCCCTCACATTCTCTCTGCGCATTCTATTTCTGGTTATCTGAGGCCATTTCTATGCCTCGCCTCAGGGGAAAATCGAAGAGGGGAGCAGCCTGGTATGTGGCCAGAGGAAGGGCTCCGTGCGACAATGGATCTCCCCAGGAAACCGAAATCACCCCCATCCTGAAGCCCATTGTTTCTCCCACTCCTAATCAGCTGATTTAAGAAAGTAACTTGGACCTCTCCCCACTGTCGAATCCCTTTTCTTGTCGAATTGAATGGTTCGACATTCTCGAAAATTCCCTTGGTTTCACTCCACATCCTCCCTCCCCTCCTCACTGCCCTCCACCTCCGCCTTCCCCCCCCTCGCCACCCTCCTCCTCAGCCTCCTGTCACCTCCAAAACCCCTTTTCCTTCAGCTGCTTCCTCCGACTGCCCCACCTCCTCCTCTAACTCTCCACCTTCCCCTCTGCTCCCCTCAACCTGCTCCCGATGCGCAGAAAGAGAAGCTCTCGAGGAGTCCCTGGACGACCTCAAGCGTGGAATAGGGGACATCAAGACCGCCATTAATGAGCTGTAGAACAAGGAGATAGATCGTTGGTGCCACGTGGACTTCCTGATGACTTTCCTGTATGACCGCAGACAAGCTATCTCAGACAGAGATAAGCTCAACATAGACAACTTGCAGATGCGCTAGGATTTCGTGAGGCAAAGGTTCAACCCCGACACTAGTTAATTGTGCTTATGGTTCAGTTTTCCTATTTTTATGTTTTTAGTTTATTTATTGCTTAATTTTTTTGGCCATGCGAGGCCACCCAGTTTTGAGAAGTTTGGTCTTAGCAATTTTGGTCTCAGTGTAGAATTCAGAAACTATGCCCTGCGTGGCACTGTATCTCACCATATTTTACCACTCTGCAAGTTTTTCATGTATATTTTGACCATGTGGCAGCATTGGTTTCCCATCATGGCAATGCTACCACGTCCTAACATGCTAGATAGACAGCTGTAATCTTCATCTTTCGTAGGATTTAATATAATTTTTTAACTTACAAAAAAAAAGAGTATGGAACCATAAATTAATTGAGACACAATTATATGAAAAATATTAATTTCAAAAAAGTGAATGGTATACAACATTTTTAACATTGAAAGAAGCATGGAAAAATAATTAAAAACATCGTTGAAAAAAAATAGAAAAAATAGAAAATGGATGAAAAAATAAGCATTTAAAACAATTATATGGATACATTATGGATAAGAAAATTTAAAATATCAAAAAACAACCTAAAAAGGGAAGGGGGTGGCGGGTGGGGGGAGGTGCTACTGGTAGCACAACTTTTCAAAATGAGGTAAAAAATGTGACCCCCCAAAAAACGAGAACCCTGTAGAGTTCTCGTTAAATTGGTAATTGTGTTGGCAAAGAAGAATAACAACTTGAGTGGAATAGACATCAATTAAACTTAATGCACATCAATTTAATAGATATGGGATCGAGTCTGTCGAATTTCAACATAGAGACAAGTTTGAGCTCTTTTCCTTTTAAAACAATTATATCTATATTCGACTTCAGGTTGCAGAGTATATGAACAAAATAAATTTGGTTGTAGGAAATATCAACAACATTTCATAAAACCCCATCTATACTCACACACCATTCGAGTTCAAGTTTGTTGACAACAAAATGGGTTTGACCCATTTTCTTTTACGATGACTAAAACTGTAGCACAAATCGACCATGGGTCAAACAATATCAAAGAAAAGTCAACTTATTGCATGGTGTATTTAAACCCAATTTCAAAACCCATTAATATTTTTTCCATCAAACTGAAATGTGTCTTTCCCATTCATTCAAAAATCATGATAGAACTTACAAAATACCAAGGAGTCAGATTCAAACCATGTTCACAATGCATGCAGACTAGAAGTAAACTTAATTTTTTTTTCTTCTCAAACGATCATAGTAGATGGAAAAACATAGTTACCAACTTAACGAGAACTCTACAGAGTTCTCATTTTGGGGGGGGTTCCAATTTTTTACTCTGTTTTTAAAAATGGCACTATCGGTAGCACCCCCCTTCGTTTTTAGGTGGTTTTCGATATTTTAAATTTTTCAATCCACAATATTTCCACATTATTTTTTAAATGCTTATTTTTCATCTATTTTCAAAATTTTCAATTTTTTTTTATTTAATAGTGTTTTAGTCATGTTTTCATGTTTCTTTCAATCTTAAAAATATTTTTTACCATTTACTTTTTTGAAGTTACAATTTTTCATATAATTGTGTCTCCTTAATTAATTTATTGTTCCATACTTTTTAAATATAATTGAAAACATCTTTTTTAACACATTGTTTACCTTTAGTTCAATACATAGAAACAAATTGTAGTTAAATAACACTATTTTTGAATATTTAGCAAAAAAATATACATTTTATAGTCATATATAATAAAAAAAACTTATACATTTTGGTACATATTCCTTTAAAATAGTGTGTCAAATAAAGCATTTTTATGGACATAATTGAACCAAAAAAGTCAAAATTTTATAAAAAATTATCACTTTCTTTCATATTTTTATACATTTGAAGTAAAAAAATGACAACATTTAATAAAAAAATTCAATGTATTGTGATTCACATACAAATAAAATGAAAAAGAAAACAATAAAAATATTCATCACAAAAAAACAATAGATACATCTTCATTCTTATTTTAAAATCTGAAAGTCAAAACATTACAGTTATATCCCATCAAAATTTTGCAAAATTGAGCATCGTCTTCAAGGGTATCAACAATATCATATATCCCAAATTCATCATTCTCAATAGACACATTTTCATCTTCTTCGACATCATTTTGTGCTTCCATTGTGTTATTTTGTTCTTCCATTGGCTCTTTGATATCCGCAAGTTCTCAAAAGTGATCATTTCCAATCATTCATCCTAATGGTACTTGAGGTTCCTTTGACATTTTTTTCACCTTTGATTCACTAAAATATTCTTTCCTCAAGCCAACTTCTTGTATTTCATCTAGAAGAGATGGAATAGCATTAATTCTTTGTTGAATAAAACTGCACTGCATTGGGTCACTTTCAATGGCTATGCAATTCCTTCCTTTTTGTAAGAAACACACTAATGTTGTACCTAATCACCAAATACAAAATAAATAATGAAGTTAGATATTGTAAAAAGACAAATTAAAAATAATATAAGATTGAAGTGTGATTTCATAAATATTAGATCATAATTCTTACATGAACCCGAGAACAAATCCAAAACCCAATCTCCTTCATTTGAAAATGTATCTATAAGATAATTAATTAATGTTATGGTTTTTTATAAATGTTAACCATCTCTCCTTTCAAATTTTTTTCCTCATATGTTAGTTTTCTAACCACAACATTGTATACCAATACACTACTAGGAGTCTCTCCATCCTTTTCATTGACAATAATAGAATTATAAGAATCATCTTTTGTTTAGGTTGCAAGATGTATACTTTCAAAATTATGTTTAAATGATTCTCTATTGGAGCTTTGAATATTAAGCTTGTGCCTCTAATATAAATAAGTGAAAATTTAATTAACTTATGAATTAATAAAATTGTTTTCTAATCTTAATTGCTAAACATACACTTTCAATATCTTACCAAATAAACTACATCCTTGTCTTTTATTTCCTCTTGAAGCTTGATTGTACTAATCCTTGTTGTGTGTTTGAATGAAATACTAGAAATCTCCAAAATGGTGATGTTGGAACTTTCGTAAATCTCATAACCACTTTATCGAAAGCTTAGTAAGTATAAGGCTCAATATTATATCCAATGTTTTGGATATTTTTTTTTGTAAATAAAAAAAGTTTGATTTCCTCAAAAAACAACTGTGATTGTACAAATCAAGTCATGTCTGAGGGGTTGCCACATGTTCCACCAAAAAAGTGGAAACCGAAACATATGGCATCCTTCTGTTTTGGTTGGCAAAAAAGAAAAAATCCCCCCCTGTTCCGCCAAACATTTGGAAACCAGAACAGGTGGCAGAATAGTATTGAGACAGAACTGTCTGAACATGCAACATTGCTTCTGAAACTTGGCATCAACATTTGATCTCTCCCCACGACATATTTAAGAAAAATCATTATGGATAAATCTCACCCTTTGAAAGAATGTCCATGTGTGTGTTATGATCCCATGCCAATAACTTTGCTTCTGAATCTGTTAAACTGACATAAATTATGCATTTGACTGTCTCAAAAAGAGGATTATTGGGATATTCTTGCATCAATTCTCTTCTAGCCTCTGCAGAATGATTTCCTCCAATCACATCATATTTGTGGTCAAAACATTTTGATCTATCAAATTCTTTCCTCATAGGAATTTTCATTGGGTCAACAAGAACTAGGTAGTCAATCACATGTGCATATGGATTGTACCTGATCAATGCTTTCAAATTATGAATATGCATGTGATGTGGTTTTCTAATTTGATATTTTTCTTGCCCTTCTATGGGTTTATAAAGTTGTTTCACATTCAACTGAAATGTGTGGCCATCATCAACTAAGCTCGTCATCTTCAATCTATTTAGAATGACATTTTGTGTTGTTTTCATAATACCATCCTCTAGATCATCACCTGGTGTCCTTATTTCTCCGCTACCTTTAGGACTTTTACTATAATACTTCGAGCTAATGATGGCTTCTTGAACATAATCAACAACATTTTCTTTATTTATCTTATGATTTAAATGTGCTTCATCTAAATCAACGATTTCTTCATAATCAATAGGAATTGACTTATCATCAACCATCGCTCTTTTGCATTTATATTGTTTATTCTTTTTGCGAGGAGTGATAACCTCATTGGGACTAATCTCAATAACATATTCATTTGGAGTTTCCTCATTTTCAAATGTAACCCTTTTAGGATTTCTAGAATGAGGATTTTTCTTTCTTCTTTCCTGTTCTTCTTTGTCTACTCTTGTAGCTTCAACCTCCGTTGTTTTTTGTTTCTTTTTCCTTCCTTCTTTTGTCTTTTCAATATGAAAAGTGTTGATGACATTCATGATATTATTCTCTGTAGAGTAAATCCCCACTAACATATGTGAAAGTTGTTCATCAAAATCCTGTAAAAATAAAATATAACATTTTCATGTTAAATAAAATAAAAAACTTACCATGATACTAAAAATAATAATCGACACAAAAATAAAAATAAAAAACTTACATTGTATTTCTCAATGTCATCAACGATGGATGCACACAATTCTGAAAAAACATTCATTCTTGTTATAATTGCTTAATTTGAAACAATATCTAATCTTGATATAAGTTATGCCGTGTTTGACAAGTGCATAAACAATATATGTGGCTGGCACCAAACATATATCTCGCAACAAGCCAAGTGCCTGATAATTTCCTTGCACATGTTCTAGTTCGGCACGAGACAAAAATATATTATCTCCATTGTTGTCTTGCTTGTCTTTAACAAACCAAGAATATTCCAGTTTGTTTTCACCTTCCATAGATTTCCACTCTCTAACATTCTTCATTTCCCTTGATAGCTCAGGTGTTATGCTATCATTTTGTTGCCTAGCATTCATGGAGGTTCCAGTTGCAATTTTGGATGCCATTATTGCAGGTCATGATCCAGTTATATTCATAGATAATCTCTTTCCTGCAATTTTTCCTATAAGATAAAAAATAAAATTAGGCCTTTTACATTATAATAAACTAAAAAAAAAACATTGAATATAAAAACTAATTTAAAAATAATAATAAAAAAAATTGACCCATGGGATTATTAGGCCTATGTCGGGACCAAGCCTTGGTGTCCGGGGGCTGGGGCGATGTTGGGCAGCGCCCCAGCCCCCCTACAGCCAAGCCCTGGGCGCGTGATTATTCCTTGGTCGTGGAGGGGGGGGGGCTGGGGCGATGCTCGACATCGCCCCAACCCCCATGACTAAGCCTCTCACATTTCCCAGTAACCACCATGGGCCAAAACTAAAAAAAAGAAGTAAAAAACAATAAAACAAACTATTTTTTTTACAAAACTATACCTAAATTTGTCTTTTTCTTCTTCGTTTTTTCAAAAAAACTTAGGGATTTTGTTAAAATTTCTTTGAAAAAAGTCTCAATTTTTTTTAAAAGTTGTGATTTTTTTAGAAAAAATTAGAAAACATCTAAAAAAATTTAGGGTTTTTTAAATTTTCGCATGAAAAATTATTATTTGATTCAAAGATGATCTTATAATTGTTGTTTTGGTAAATGGTAAGAATTAAAAAAATAACTAACCTCTGAAATGCTAGATTCTCCTCAGATGTTTTCTCGATGTTTCTCCCTTGTAGCTTGCTCCAAATCATTTAATGAATATTGCCCGAGATATGTTCGACAACACAGGTATTCCAATAGAGGATGAACACCTTCAGTAACCACTCACATAACAAGATCAAAAATCAACACAACGATGTTTTCACATGGTAAAACCCCTACGGGGAAACATCCACGGCCCGAGCCAACGCGACCACTTGGAGCAGTTTATTAATGCAAAGAAAAAGATTACAGAGAGATTTTACAAGAGAGTTTCTCACAATTGATCATCGAAAAATGACCCTCCATGCTCTTTAAATAGAGATCATGGACCAATCAGGTGTAAATCCATGGATCAATGGTCGTTAATATCGAGGAGAGTATGAACCGTCGGATCACTCTATGTTGGGAACATATTGTGACTGTCGGATTTCCTTACTACAAATGCATACTAATGCATACTAAAGAAACACACTAGAAAACACACTTTTACCTAACGACACAATAGACCAAGTAGATCTTAACTAACTCCTAAGTGTCTAAATATCCTAACATACCCCCTTAAGAAAAACTTGGGATAGGATTGAAGGATTTACAATAGTGACACAATAGGAGAAGGAAGGAGGCAATAGAGCATATCCCCCCTTAATGAAAACTTCCCGAACTCCTAACATAGATCGAAGTTTGGAAAACTTTGCTTATGTAAGAGACTTTGTGAAAATGTTTGCAACTTGATCTTTTGTAGAGAAAAAGAGCACTTCAATAACTTGATCATGAATGAGCTTTCTGATGAAGTGCATGTGTAGCTCGATATGTTTGCTACGTTGATGTTGAACTGGGTCTTTGGCGAGCTTGATGGCACTCTGATTGTCACACCAAAGGCTGATCAGATGCGGGTGCTGGAATCCAAACTCTAAAAGGATCTGTCGAAGCCATAGGGCTTCCTGACTTGCATTTACCGTTGCTTGGTACTCTGTTTCTACTGAAGAAAGTGAAATAGCCTGTTGTTTCTTACAGGCCCAAGTGACAGGTCCTGAACCAAGGATGAAAACATAACCTGCAGTAGACTTCCGATCATCAGGGTCGCCGACCCAATCTGAATCAGTGAAACCAACCAATAAAGGAGTCCCCCCTGAACTATAATGTATCTCGAATTGAACTGTACCACGAACATAGTGAAGTATCCTTTTAGTTGCTTTCCAATGGATTTCATGGGGCGTTTGCATATACCGGACAACAAGACCAACAATAAAGGAAATATCAGGATGGGTATGAGTCAAGTATAAGAGGCTACCAACTAATTGACGGTACAAGGTGGCATCAACTTCAAGAGAAGTATAGGTGGAAGTAAGCTTGACTCCAGACTAGAAGGGAGAAGGGGTTGGTTTACAATTGTCCATGTGAAATCGACGAATAAGTTCACAAGCATACTTAGACTGGGAAAGAAAAATTCCTTCATTGGTTTGCAAAACTTGGAGGCTAAGGAAATAGTGCAAAAAGCCTAAGTCTGTCATTTCAAATTTCTTCTTAAGGTTGGTTTTCACATGGTTTAAAAGTTTTGAGTCACTACCAGTAAGGATAAGGTCATCAACATAAAGGAAAAGGATTATGAGATGGCTTCCTACTTTCTTGGTATAGACATTAGGATCAGAATGGCATCTAGAGAATCCAGTGGCAATAAGAAAGCTGTCCATTTTGGCATACCAAGCTCGGGGAGCTTGCTTGAGACCATAAAGAGATTTATTAAGGTGAAAAACAAGGCTAGAGTCATTCTGGACATAGCCAAGAGGTTGTTCCATGTAGATTTCTTCTTGCAAATATATGTGCAAGAAGGAGGATTCAACATCCATCTGATGGACCTCCCATTTATGTGAGGCAGTAAGGGCAAGAACAAGGAAGATGGAATTCATTTTTTCTACAGGGGAAAAAGTTTCATTATAGTCAATTCCTTCAACTTGGGAAAATCCTTTGGCAACTAACTGAGCCTTGTGTCTTTCAACACTTCCATCTGATGCATACTTTGTTCTTTAGACCCATTTTCATCTAACAAGTTTGCTTCCTTTTGGAAGAGGTACAAGATCCCAAGTATCATTTGCCATTAAAGAACGATACTCTTCATTCATTGTTGTATCCCAATCTGGATGACCTGAAGCTTCTACAAATGTCTCTGGATCATGAGTTTATAAAACTTGATCCAAAAGAGAAGAGGCTCACTGGAACTGTGAACGTTTCTGACGCTGATCTGAAGGATCACCGAAAATATCACTAGCTGCTTCTCGTGTTGAACGGACCCATCTAGGAAGCGATGGAGCTGGTGCTGGTTCAGATTCAAAGGACTCATATGGAGGAGGGTGAGCAGGCGGAGGTGGATTTTCATCCTCAGTGTCATCATCTGAAGAAGAAACCAGATCAGAAGAAGGCACAAACGTCGAAGATGGCTCGCAGGCCGAAGAATACACGACCGTTGAATTAGGCTCGCAGGCCAAAGAAGGCACAAACGCAGAATTAGGCTCGTAGGCCAAGAGATTTTTGTCAAATTTAACATATCTTCTAATAATAATTTCATTACAATGTGATTGAAGAATTTTGTAACCTTTGACATCTTCAGAATAACCAACAAATATATACTTCTCACTTTTAGGCTGCAATGATTTCCTTTTCTCATCGGGAATGTGAGCCCATGTTATACTGCCAAATACATGGAAGTGACTTACATCTGGTTTAATTTTAGTCCAAGCTTCTTCCGGTGTTATATTTTTAAGAACCTTTGTGGGAGTGTGATTTACTATGTAATTTTCACAGTTGATGGCTTCCGCCCAATACTTTAGACTTAATCCCTTAGATTGGATCATACAATAGCCATTTATTTTAATGTGCGGTTCTTTCTCTTAGCAACACCATTTTGTTGTGGTGTATATGGAACAGTGTGTTGAATTTTGATTCCCTGTGTAGTGCAGTAACTTGTAAAATTATTGTTCACATATTCGCCTCCATTATCTGTTCTTAACCTTTGAATTTGATGTCCAGATTGCTTTTCTACAAGGGCCTTGTAGGCTAAAAACTTGTCAAAAACTTCACTCCTAAGTTTTAATAAGTAAACCCAAGTACGTCTGGAAAATTCATCAATGAAATTTAAGAAATACTTGCACCCAGAAAAAGAAGGAGAAGAAAGTGGACCACACAAATCACTATGAACAAGCTGCAAAGGACCCGAGGCGTGCCAAGAGGCACGTTTGTCAAAACTATCCTGATGATGTTTGCCGAGAACACAACCAACACAAACACCATCTCTGCATGAAATAAGAGGAAGACCAGTCACCATCTGTTGATTACATAGTTGCTGCAATGAGCAATAGTTTAGATGACCAAACCGCTCATGCCAAAGTTTGCTCAAGTCATCGCTATGAGCAACAAAAACTAATGAAAAATATGATGACCCAAAGTTGTCAAATTTGTACAACCTGGTAATATCATCAACAATTCCAGTTTCAAGAACATGCTTAGGATATTTTAGATCCTTGATTACAACTTGGTGAGGTGAAAACTCTACGGTTTTACCTTCACCTGAATGAGTGATTTGATATACTGATAGAAGGTTACAAGAAAGACTTGGAACACATAATACATCATTG
>ML787267.1:104269-141887 GCA_009831015.1 Picea engelmannii
TTTTAAATTTCAATTCTTTTCATTTTCTTAGTTTTTTTAGTTTTTAATTTATCAAAAAAAAAATTGAATTATATTTTTTGCTAAATATTGAATAATAATGTTATTTAACTACAATTATTTTATGTGTATTGAAGTAAGGGTAAAACATGTGTTAAAAATGATATTTTCCACTATATTTAAAAAGTATGGAACCGTAAATGAATTAAGGAGACACAATTGTTATGTGTTGGGATTTGAGGCGGTCTCCTGAGCTCCCTCTACCTGTTTCTGCTGTTCCTTGGTCGACTATGTATTCTCCTTCTTCCCCTTCTGGGTTCCTGTCTTCATTGGCCCTTCGTCTGTCTATGTTGGCTTGCCTTGGCCCGTTCTTGGTCGCTTGGGCACTTGGATTTTCGGAGGCTGCGTTTCTCCCTGCTCCGCCTCTCCTTCTGCTGTTCTTTTCGATACTTCCTAGGTGATGGATAGAATCTTCCATTCGTCAGGCCATTTCGATATCACCCTCTGTGAAGCAGTAGCACATCTGTAGCCACTGTTTAGCCGGATCCTGCCTTGCCTGTATCCACATTGCTTGTCGTGTGGCCTGGAAGTTGGCGATGTCCACGTATCGCATGACAACCTCTGGTGTTATTATCCACATTCTACTAATGGCTTGCTGCAAGTCACGTAGGTATGCTTCAAATATGATCCCATTCTCCCTCTTATGCCTGGCGCTCGACCCTGCTTTCAACAATAGATACTGTTGTCGCAAGAGTTGGTTCTAGGCTGTAATAGAGCCAAGCCTTAGCACATTTTAAATGAAATAAATTTTGTTGATTGATTAGTCATAGGAGGCTTCTAGAATTATGACTGAAACAAGTCCTTCACTCATTTATAGATCAGAAACGAAGAGGCATGACCTCGTTTGTCTAATTGATTTAATAAAGAAGATGGATAGAGGATAGGAGATGAAGAAGACTGAAACAAAGAGTTAGGTATCTAATCCTGATAAGTCTAATCTTTATTTCAATGGAGGATTGAAAAATAACTTCAAAAAACAAATATGCATATATCTAACTTGTAAATTAAGCAGAAACAGTCAAGCTACAGGTCTTGTTTTGCTCACAGCATAAACAAAGGATAAACTGAACTTAACATGCTATCCAATAAATGACTATAGCAGAGGTATTACTGAATTAGAGCCATTACAAGATGAATATGTAAAAGAAGGAAGAAATAATGAATGTAAACCTGAGAAAACAATACAGGAAAAACAAAATTACATAGTGATGAGGTGTAGAATCTCTTGGCATTTTGTTCTATATTTGCTGAAAAGAAATGCATTACAAACCCAACTAAAAGTCTCTTGGGTTGTTTCCCCCTCCTTTTAAATGTTATAAATATGCCTCATATAGGTATTGAGGTTGAAATCCTCCCTCAGAGGTCAAATTTCCTCCCAAAATATAACAACAGTTACAATCAATTTCTGGAACTTTCTGCCATAGAAAATGGACAAAACTGTTGAAAACTGGGGTTGCGGTTATGGTTCTGGATCTCTCGAATCGTGACCGCTGTGTATAAACTGAAAGAAAATTTTGTGCGTCTGTTTGTTCTGAGCAAAAACCTCTCTTAGTTCCCTGAGATCCGTTTCCATTTTCCCCAGATCTGCATTTTACAAACGTGTGTCAAAACATGAAAATATGAGATCTGAAAATTAGGACTTGGAGATGGATTCGATTCTCCCAATCTGTGATACATGTAGGAAAACTGAGAGAGGCTATTGATCTCTGACGTGTTAGGAAAAAAATCCTCCGCCGTTTCTCAAAATGATACTCCAGTCGCTCAGAATCATCATTTGAAAATGAAGACTCAGCACAGTAAAAAACACCACACTTCTGAAAACGAACCTCATGTTTCGGGGGAATTTTGACTACCTTCCCAAGCTCCAAATGAAATTATGAATACACCACTGGAAAAATTAGGATCTATAGATTTCGATCGACTATTTGAGCGTGAAAAACGACCTCTCCACGACTGAGAAAATTGAGTTTTTCTAAGGCAGGTTTGGCATTGGAAAAACGTGCGATTTCGGTAGCTAACAGGCCGAAAACAAGGGTATCTTAGCTACCAAAAGTCCTGGCTTTCGGCAGCTAACAACATGATTTCAGAGTGCCATAAGCCACCGAAAATCCTGAAACCCTGATTTCGGGCCTTCGGGTTTTGGGAAATGGAGCCGTGGTCAAAATCTCTACGACGACTGAAACCCCCGACGGTCGAAACCCCGAAATGGTGACGTGGCATTTATGTAAAACCCTTCTAGCGTTTTCTTTCCGCGTATTACATTTTTTTTTTTTTGGTGCCTCCTCGTGAGCTCTTCCGCCATGTGGCTTGATGCGTGGCGCTTGAACGCTTGGTCTCGGCCGAATGGTATCATATTGTAGATGTTTGGCCTTGGTGTACCCGTGGATTCTCTCCTTGGATTTTTTACGTGAGTTGGATTGTGACTATTATACTGCTGTGGAATTTCAGATCATGAGGATGGGTCGTAATCATTGTTATCATTCAATTAAAAGAAATGTTAAATCGACCACAACGATTGAACACAAGTAAACAACCCATTCTTTAGAGCGGATCTCGGTATTATTTGACTGAAGATGACAAGTGGTACCACTAGCAGTTGGGCGCGTGACAGATAGATGGCTGTTTCTGTAGCTAAGGGCATATGAAACTTGAGATTTAAGCTACCGAAAGTCTACAATTTCGGTAGCTAAACACTATAAATTTTTTCCTCCTAAGCTACAGAAAGCCAAAATTTCAATATTTGTTCCAATAGATACCTCGCTCCCGCAGGCGTTGGTCTGGTACAAAAACTTCATACCCTAGTTCTCGCCATCCCATGAAGGCTATTAAAGTAATCAAGCATGAGTAGTGGAACTCTGTGCCTAGATCCTATGCATCCTTCCATTCCTCTAGGAATAAGTTCAATAAGTATGGCACCCAGCTCATTGAGGTGCCTTCTGCGCATTGGGCTGCAACTGCAATGACTTCGACTGATACTTCCTCTTTACGACATTTTCTTAGCAACTTGCAGGCTAAGATTTTTGCGCCTAGTTGTGTGGATGCGTTGTTGATTCATTTGATGATGACGACTCTTGTCCCCTTGGCAGTGCCATAATTCTTCTTCATTTCTTCTACCAACCCTTTCTCCTTGGTTTTGTCATCCAAAAACAACGCGGGATCCATACCTTGAATTGGTAACCTTGTTATTTGTGCAATAAGCTCAATCGTTATGGGGACATGCTTGTCCAGCCATATGTCCCCTCCATGTGTGACTTCTAACGACTGTTTGACACATGTTGTTGCGTACTGGCCTTGGCCAAAATGCGGTAGGTTCAACAGACCTAAAATTCCTGTTTTCTTCAGTCCAATTACCCACCGATATGGCTAGTTAATCGGTTCTGCAAATGGGTTCATGCTTGTAGTTTGTAAAAAGACCCTCTGCGCAAGTTCCAAGAACTTGGCTTCGTCTGCTACATCGTGGTCTGAATATTTGAGCTTCCTGAGATGGCCCAATAGCTATGGTCCCAGCTGTACCCCATCTAGTATGCGTGGTAGAACAATTTCTGCTGCCAGTTTCTTACGGGGTGAACTTGGTATCTATATCTTGTCTTTCTGTTGTGGTGTCTGGCTCGAATTTCCAGCGACTTCCGGTTGTTCCTCTATATGCCATTCCAACCAAGCCGAGATATCTTCAACGGTATCCCCTATTGGGTGTTCTGAGATGGTCATTTGAGACTCATTTGGATCCACTGCTGCTATCAGATTCGACGCTGTGCCATTAACTTTCAGAGCTTCTTATGTATTCTCTGGTTGCACCTCCTTCCAGGTTATGTGGTTCCTGCGCTGCTGTGGCCGTATCTACACTCGTGGCCTCTGCTGTTGGCTGCTGAATTTCTTCCAATATCGGTGTAGGATTCACCGATATCATCTCTGGGGATGGGATTTCGTCGACATTGACAACCTCCGATGGATGTTGTTCACCTTCTTTGGCCTGTCCTTGTGACCTGGTTTGAACTCTGGTTTGTCTGGCAGTCTGGCTCGCTTCCGCTTGCTTGGGTGGTGCCATAGTGGTGAGTATCAAATGGCTGCTAGACTCGAACGGTCTCTGTGGTCTCCGTGAACTCTCTCTGTTTTCTTTCACCTCTATCGCTCTTTGTTTGCTCTGTCTTTGTGAATAGACTATGGGCTCCCACGTCCGTGTGTTGTATGGATTTCCCATGAAGCTTGTCGAGTACGTTTTCTTGGTTATGGGTTAAATGCATCTTAATTACGGGTTCAATGCATCTTTGACGGTTTCATACTTACCATTACTCCCATTGTCTTTTGTTCTGTTGGTGCGATTAATGTGGCGTCCCATCGGTCCTTGCCTCTCTTTAATTTCGCCTAGTGCCGTCCTGTCATGCTTCTTTTGTCGCCTTTCTTTTTCCCGCTTGTTTCCCTTTGTATGTAACTGTTGTTGTTGTCCTTACCAAATTCGTGTTTCTAAATTCATGTGGCCTTTCTACTTCTGGTGTATTGCACCCTTTTTAGTTTTGTTTCCTTTTTTTTTTTTTTACTGCGCGATGGGTGGTCGATTGTCCTTGTATAGATTCTGTCGGCTCCCGTTGATCATTCCTCTGAGTTTTGCGCCTGCGAAATCTCTTAACTGTACATCACCTCCGCCCATGACAGATATTACTTCGTATGGTCCTAACCAATGCATTTTAAGCTTTCCTAGATGTTGTAACAATTTGCTGTCATACATCAATACTAGATCTCCTTCCTTGAACATTTTCTTCTTGATGTGTTTATTGTGCCAAGCTGTCTCTTACTTTCTGCACTTGTTTATGGAATCCTGCCAAGATTCAATCTTCCTCCATGGTCAATAACTGATTCATTCTCTCCTATATTGTGCCTTGTTATTTCATTTGTGTGATAGCTGCTACGCACAAGCTGGGTACTAAAAAATCTAATTGCACTACTGCGTCTTGGCCATAAACCAATTTAAATTGCGTGTGCCCTGTCAACTTTTTGCATGTAGTCCTGTATGCCCATAATACTACTGGTACTTTGAGGTCCCAGTCATATCTGTTGACGTTACAAATCTTTGTCAATGCGTTCTCCATAATTTTGTTGAAGGCTTCCACAGTGCCATTTTCCTGTGGATGATATGGTGTGTTTTTTTGGTGGTGGACTTCAAATTCTTCAGTTATTATGTGGATGGTGCTATTTATGGAGTGTGTTCCTTGGCCGCTGATTAAAAATCTTGGGCACCCGAATCGAGTGATTACTTGTTCAAACAAAAAGTGCACTGTTGTTTCTGCACTGCAATCTTTTACTGGTGTGGCTTCCACCCATCTTGTTAAATATTCCGTCGAAGTGATAATGTACCTAGCCCTTGTTCTCTTTGCCGGTGGGTTGATTGGTCCCACAAAGTCTATTGCCCACTTGTCAAATTCCTGTAATGTTACTTGTGGTCGTAATGGAATCTTGTCCCTTCTGTTGGGTTTGCCTACCCTTTGACAGATATCGCATCTTTGACAATACTCCTTTGAGTCCCTGTGAATCGTTGGCCACCATGGTCTTGCACGCAATACCTTCTGCGCAGTAGCTTTACCCACATAATGCTCTCCTTCTATTCCCTTGTGGGATTCTTCTAAGACTCTTGGTCTTTCGTGTTCTAACATATATCTTTGCAAGATGCTATCTGCGCCCATTTTATATAAATGTCATGCAATCAGTTGATAGTCTGCAGCGCAAACTACCAGGTTTTTCTTCTGCGCGGTGCTATAGTCTTGTGCAGCAGTACCTGTACTCAAGTACTAAATGATATTTGCGAAGTATTCATCAACAATCTGTATTGAGAATAACTGTGCATCTGGAAAGTTGTCTTCTAAATTCATAGGTTCTTCTCCATTTGTGACCCTCGACAGGTGGTCAGGTCTTGCATTCAATTTCCCTGGTTTAACTATTACTTCAAAGTTGAATTCTTGCAATAGTAGTAACCATCGAAAGATTCTCCCCCCCAACACTGGCTTGTTGACTAGGTATTTTAGGGTTGAGTGATCTGTGAACATTTTGAATGCTTCCCCAATAAGTAATGTTTAAATTTTTGCAGTGCATAGACCATGGCTAGGACTTCTCTTTCTGTTGTGTTATAGTTCTGTTATGAGGCTGATAACTTCCTGCTTGCAAATGCTATCGGGTGATCCAAGTCTCCCGCTCCTGGCTACACCAAGATATCTCCAAGTGCTATGGATGATGCATCTTCTACATGCACATGGAATGTCTTTTCCTAGTTTGGAAATACTAGTATCAACACGGTAACCATCTTTTCCTTCAAGGTATCCAGACCGTGTTGATACTCGTCGTTCCACTGAAACTTTGTATCCTTAGAAGATTTTCCATCGATTTTGTAATCTGCACATATCCTTTGATGAATTTCCTGTAGTATCTTGTGTGTCCTAACGTCTCTCTTAGCTGACAGACTATTTTTGGTGCTGGCAAATTAACAATGACTGCGATCTTTGCAGGATCTACTAATAAACCTTGTTTACTTACTATGTGGCCCAATAATATCCTAAACGGTGTTCCAAATATGTGTTTCTTGATGTTCATTGATATCTGACACTGTCTGCATCTTTTTAACATTAGCCGTAAAACTTCCACATGGTTTTTCAACAGACTATAAACTGTCCAATCATCCAGGTACACTTCAATAAATTGATGGATGAATTCCTTAAATGATGCAATGACCACTCCAGAGAATATTTCTTGTGCGTTCTTTAGTCCAAACGACATCACTGTGTACTAATAGGATCCCCATTCTATCGAAAATGTGGTCTTGTGTCTTTCCTCCTGTGCTATCTTAATCTGATGGTAGCCCGAGAATCCATCAGTGAATGAGTAAGCTTCATGTCCTCCCACGTTCTCTAACACTTCATCTGTGAACGGTGTAGGGAACGGGTCATGTAGGCATGCATCGTTCAACTTCCACAAGTTGACGCATATCCCAATCCCTCTTCCTTGTTTCTTGTCCTGTACTACCATCAGGCTTATCCATTCTGACTCCTCAACTGGTTCTATGATGCCGACTTCGAGCATCATGTGGATCTCATCTTTAACTTTCTGTTTATATATGGGGTTCAGTCTGTAGGGTCGCTGTCTAATAGGTCTCGCTTCAGGTCTGAGTGGTATCTTCATTTCTCCCAGTTCTCCGACTAGACTCTTCATCTCTGTGAATGTTGTGGGAAAGAGGTCACTATATTTGCGTAACAACTCTGTGATACTTTATATTATTTTCTCATCCCAGTAATCTCCAATGATGGTGATTTTGGGCTGCTCAGCTGTCCTGATGTTAACTTTCTCTACCTTGATTGGTGTGGAAATGATGCCTCATTCTATGGGTGGTCCTTCCACATCTCTTTTTCCTTCTACTTCTTTGATATGAATATCGCGCGGATCATCTTCATCTGGTGCTCTTCTTGTACGTGGTAACAAGACAACAATTCCTTGACTGTCTGTTTGTTCCGTTGTTGTTCTTCTGTGATCAATTCTATTTCTAGTTATTTGATGAATATTACTCCTCTGATCCATTTAAGGGTTGCATCTATGTTGGGGTTCTCATTCTCAAATGAGAAAGTGATTGTGAAATTTTGTCGCGATGTCGTAGTTCCTTTGCGCAATTCCTGGTCCGTATACCAATTCACTGGTATGCCCTCTAGAGTATGTATGAAGTGATGAGGCCATTCCTCTGGTGGTGTCATTTTACACAACGTTCTACATGCCTCCAAGTGTTCCGCTGGTGCTTCGTGTCCTTCATATTTCTATTGTTTGTTGTTTTTCTGTTTTGCATCGAACCTTATGCGCAGTAACCGCTTATATTGGTACTAGTATGTGATTGTCTCTTTGTGTGTGCCCCACCATCTTGCCGGTGTGGCCTTTAGTGCTAAGTCAAGTGCTATCAGTCTCTTGTTCTCTAACACTATGTCTTCGTACTATGTCAAGAATTTTTGCAAATAATTTATTCCGTGGAAACTGGGTGGTTCTCTAATTTATGTGCCTATCCATCTTACTGCGTGGTCTCTTCTTGCACATCTTCACGTGGATACTTCGTGTAGCCTCTGCTGCCAGTTCCCTAAACCGGTGTCTGAGTTTGTTGCACATGAAGTAATGCTCTGCCAACTGAGTACCCCATCTGCAGTTGGGTTTACGTAATCCTAATTGCGCATAGTTGTTCTGTACAACTGGCTGATTTCCTTTAAGTCTAGGCAAGTAGGTTCTACAAACCTCTCCCCTTCTGATGGGTCTAATGGCGCGATGACCCTATATTCTCTGGACTCAAATGTCATTTTCCTGGTCTTCAAATTGATTATAGCCTGGTTGTCAAACACCCAATCCAGACGAAGAAATGCCAGGTAAGGTGTTGTGTTGTCCATTATTTCAATGACTTCAAAATCTGCTTTACTGCGCACTCCATCAAGATCTATTGTCACTCCTTTCAGTCTACCTATTGGTAGGACTCTGTGTTGGTTTGCTAGTTTCAATTGAACATTTGAGTATCCCAATGTTGTCTCTCCCCTGCATTGTCATGTATTCTTTGGTAATACATTCACTTCGGATCCTAGATCCATTATAATGTCTCCCATGTTGAAATCCCCAATGTTAGCATTCGATCTAAATTCCCTACTTGTTCTTCTTTTTGTGTGTAGGTGATTAACTGTTTTAGGTTCTATCTTTCCTTCCGTCTCGCTGCTACACTTTTCTAGGATGTTTTGCAATATTTTCACAGATGATGGATCACTTAATACTTTTACACATGATTTCAAAAGGCCTTTGATTATACTTACTTGTCTCGTGGGCTGCATTTCGTTGGTATGATCCAATGATGGAGGCATCTCGTATTCTGGTGCTTCCTTGTTATGCTGCGCAGTCGAAGTCGACGTTGTTCCCTCCTTCTGAAATTCTTGTTTGGCCTCTTTAAATATCTCCTTTTCCTTCTGTGCATCGAACTAATTTCTGGGTTCAGTGTTCTTCTTTACCCATTGGTTCTACATTGGTTCTACATTGGTTCTTGTCAAACTGTGTCAGTGCCTGTTTTAGCTCCTCCGCGGGTAACTATGTTGATATTCCATCCTTCATCCCTTGCTTCGGCTGAAATCCACTGAATATTCTAATTGTTCTGGTTCCTCTTTTCCTGAATCTTCACTAGTAGTGTCAGACATTCCTCTGTATCGTGTTTCAATGCGTGACAATACATACAAGTTGCTGGTGGAAGTGGACATTCCCTTGCATAATGTCCCGGTTGCTGACAATTGTGACATGTGACTGGTCCTTTGCCTCATCCGAAACTTCCTCGGTCTTGTCCTCCTCCTCTATAGCCTGCTTGATCACCTCTCGCTGCATTATATTGAGGCGCCTGATTATACTGCGCGGTATTGCACTGAGGCTATGTCGGGTTGTACTGCGATTGTACATTATTGTATGGTTGCTACGCAGTATTATACTTCTATTGCACAATGTTGTATGGAGCTGGGGCTTGATTGAACTGTGGCGCTGCTTGCCCAATCATCATTTCATCTTGTACCCTATATGCATCTGATGTCCTTTCTTGCATCAGCTCCATAGTTCTACAATATTTATCGTCGTGGTCCACTGACTTGCAAAAGGTACAATATGAATTCTTTGGGACTGTTTGGTATTTCTACATCATCATGTAGTGATAAGGGTCATGACCCAGTGTCTTACAGATTTCTCACCATAATCCTCCCGTTGGTAATGGATTCGACATTCCTGCTACCATATATTGCGCAAACATTGGACATTCGTTCTTGTGGTGTCCTTTTGTCCTGCACGTGGTGCACCAAACGACTTCTCGTTTTTCCTTGTTCTTATTCTGGTTCAGCTGGAACATGAGATTCTTCAAATCCTCCTTCAGTTCTTCGATAGATGGGTTTGTCTGTTGGTACTAGTTTTCTTCCAGTTGCAAGGCTTCCTGCAGAGCCTCTGCCTACATTTGAAATTTCTGTTGTCGTAAAGGGTATTTTAAGTGTGGGAGTAGTGAATTGACAAACAGGTGCCGATGCTGCATATCAGTCATGAGATATTTTAACTTTCCCTTCAGTCGCTTGAATATCTGGTAAATCTCCCATACATAATCTCCAGGTTTATGTCTTTTTCCGATCATCTCGTTCATGTATTGATCCTCTGAACTTGACTTCTGGAACTCATTAATCAATAAATTTTTAATGTCTGCTAGTGTCCTTGTCATCCTAGGGGCACTGTTTGTGTCTAGACTCATGTACCAGTCTAGTGCACGGTATCTTAGCGTAATAGCTAGCTGCGCGAGTTTGGTATCTTCATTAGTGATCTGTTTTGCTTCCCAGATATTTGCACAAATGAACAAGTGCTTCTCAGGGTCTTCTGCTGCTTCTCTCTGAAATTTTAGTAACCTAATGGTAGGATCGTGTCCTTCCATTCTGAATACTGAACTACTACCTCCTCCGCGCGGCGTATATCCTTGACTAGTGCTGCTTGAATTGGCTCCTCCAGTTGTTGTTCCTTATGTAGATGTACTTCCTGCTGTCGGACTTCCTCCGAACTACGGTTGTCTAAATGGTGGTGTTCTCTTTGGTGTATTACTCGCACATGGGTTTATGGGTTCCACACTGACATTAATATGGATGAAATGGCTGCCTTCTCCTCCCGCTCTTGGACCTCTCATCTTCATCTCATATGTTGTGCGCAGGATTTCCTCAATCTGCTCCATAGCCCAGAGATCCTCTACCTCTTCCTCATCACTCGCCAAGCCTTCCCTCGCAGTTATAGCTCTCTTCTTGGTATTCACCTTGTATTGGTAGGGTGCTCCGCTATGCGTCTTTCCAGTTGTCTCCAAGATTTGGACCTCTCATCTTCATTTCATATGTTGCGTGCAAGATTTCCTCAATATGCTCCATAGCCCGAAGATCCTCTACCTCTTCCTCATCACTTTCTAAGCCTTCCCTCGTGGCTATATCTCTCTTCTTGGTATTCACCTTGTATTGGTAGGGTGCTTCGCTATGTGTCTTTCCAATTGTCTCCAAGATCCACCAGATCTGGTCGTCATCCATCATGATCGGGTCCAAGGGTTCCTCCTTCTTGCCCGTATCCTTGACTCCTTCCATTTCTCCTCTGTCTGTCAGTGCTTCCCCCCTTCCCCCATGCACGTAGGAAAGTTTAGTTGTCTGATTCCATTGTCATTACACCCTTTTTATACAACAATATCTTAATTGAAGTATACATTGATCAAATGTACCTTCGTCGAGGTTCGTGTAGAAATTATTGCTCCGCTGTGCTATATGACTTTGCTGTGTCAACTGCAAACTCTATTATAAACCCTGCCACAATATTTTCAAGCCAAAAGTCTACTGCGCGGGTGAATTTGTTGTTCACCTGCTGTAACTGCTCAATCTGTACTGGGTTCCACTCTAACTATCGAATCTGGTTTGTCACATGGTTATCCTTCAACCTTAGTATCCACTCCTACAATAGATGTGGAAAGTTACAGAAAAAGACTTCGTGCAAATCAGTAAACACGTATTTGTCCAGATATTTGCGGGGTGTGATTCTAGGGTTTCTATTGTCTTTTTGTGCAAACTCTAGCTCTTTGGTTCTCAATCAAGTTTTGATTTCTTCTTTTGTGGGGTTCCACGGTCTCAACATCCTTTTCTAATGGCTCATTGCTCTCTTATTTTCTTCGCTTGTTTCCCGCTCCTCATATATCATCTACTCAATCCTCGTCTGTTCCTTCCAACGACAATGAAACCATTTATTGGTTACTAGTTCTAGTTCTAATATATCATATGAGTTATTGACCCAGGGTTCATGTCTTTTGGGTTTCCAACAAAAGACTCTAAAACTATCGACCCTCCTGGTAAACCAAAAGGCAATGCAGCATATAGAATGTGCTGCATAGTCTCACCCGAGATAACTTTAATGAGTGGCTGTAAGACTCATGCGTTTACAACTTAGGATTGAGCGCAAGATATGGGATCTATATTCTGGACCATTTATCATAACTTGTGATTGAAATCTACTGTTATTCACAACTATGCAGTAACTTTCATAGCTTATTCCCTCAATATCGCAACAACATTTAAGCAAGCAATGTAATAACTCATTCATTCATTCAACACAAAAAAGAAACTAATGAAAAGAGGATAAACAAATGCATGCATTCTTCCCATTACACAGATGTTACCATGGTTCACCCCCTCCTGAGCTACGTCCACAAAGATTTGGCTATTGGCTCTTTTATTATGGTAGTTCTGCATATTCGGCGCTGTGCGCTTACAATTCTCCGCAGATGGGTAAGATCTATATGAGGCGAACTAGATTTCACCAGTGTCCTCAACCTGTGATCTAATCCTCAGATCTTCCTTCTCTCCTCTCCTCTAACTCAACAACTTACAAATAGTATGTAACAACATTACAATTCACATCGACTCGTACATATCTATGATGTAACAACAATCTGAACAATGCAAAAATCCAACCTATGATACCTACGTATTAGAGCCCTCTATAATACCTCAGTATCGATATTTATATATCTTTGGCTCTTCAACCATTACAATACATTACCAAAACCCTAACCCTACCAATTTTAGGTTGTCCTCTCATGTGTGCGCGTTGCTCCTCCTTCTAGCTGTCGCTCTCCTTGTGCATGCTTTCTTGCATGCACCTATGCTGTGTTTCCTTCCAGTTGTTACTTCCGTTTCTGCATGCTTTCTTTCCCCATAATCATCCTTCTTTCCACTTTATCTTGCTGCCAATAGAGTGCTACCATGTATCTCTGAGATTGTAATTGAGAAAGACATGAAGATAATATATGAAGAAGGATCCAAAATTTCAAATATGTTGTGTCTTTCTGTGTTTATCCTTATGCATTGTATCTTTACATTACTTCTTTATGGTTCGTGAGTTCCACATGATGTCTCTGTGTTTGAATGCTTTTCCATAGCATAAGTAGTTCTCGTTCTTGCACATATGAGTTCAGATATGTTCTGTAGTTAGATGTCTTGCGCATGATCATGATGAATCTTGAAGGTTCTGTGAATCCTCCTAAGTATTTTCCTTGCCCTTCCCTATCCATTTGTCTCAACAACGCTTCGGGTGAGCCTTCTTATGTTCGAAGGAGATGAAAATGCCAACACTCTAGACTATTTAGTACCTTTTGTTGGTAACCTGAGAAGGACTCTGGTCTGATTAAACTTGCGCCAACAAAATGGTTATGTTGCCGGGACCTATGTTAAAAGGGAACCTGTAGGGAGGATGCTTCCGCGGATTCACAAATCTAATATTGGTCAATGGTGGGAAATAAATTGTGACACCTTGATATGGAAATAAGCGGAGATGAGAAGAAAATCTGTGGAAGATACCCGTGAGGCAATATTTTACTTAGAAAGATCGAGCGACCAATACGAGATATTCTAGGTTAAGTTCCCAGAAGAAATTTTCCATTGTATAAATAGGCTCCAAGAAGCTCCAGAGTTCCAAGAATGAGTCAAGAGGACCTGTACTTGGGACACAAAAAATATTGCAACACTTCATCGACTGGATTGTCTAGTCACTCGAGCGATTGATTTTTGGGTCAATACCACATTAAAAGGATACATTATTGAGTTTGCAGCTGAGAATCACCAATCTTTTTCACGCGCAGAGGAGAATTTCAATAAAGAAGAAAGGGGAAGACTGTTGAGAGAAATCCCCCTGTGGATTAAAGATTTATTGATGGAAGAAGGGATGTTGACTATGTCCCCAACTGTGATGGAAACGTAATCACCCTCGCTTGGGGTAGGGCGAGGCTGGAGTAGAGTCATGGCCTGAGAGAGGGGAAGGGTTCTTTGAAAAATAGGGGGGAAACAACAAGAAATGGACTTAAGAGATAAGCGAGCCTTGAAAAGCGCTGCCATAGTTGAGAAGTGGTGGCGCAACAAGATCAAGAAAGCAACAAGATAGTTTGAGAAGTTGCAGAAAGGAGTCGAACCATGAGAAGTAGAGGAAATACAGATGGAAGAGTTGCGAAAGATGAGAAGATAGGAAAGACTGTCCAGTCAAATATTAAGTGAGAGAGAAGCGCAGAGAGAAAGAAGTCCACAGGAGGGTGGACAAGAATGAGAAGGTGTAGACATGAGAGAGGAGGATGCCGGCATGAATCTTGAAGAAGAAAGAGAAGATTCATCCCCAATGCCAGGAAATATCGAAATAAAACTGAAGAGAATTCTCCAGTGGAAGAAAAAGAGACCCCCCAGATCAAAGAAAACTACCCCAAAGCCAGTGGCGCCAACCCCGAATCGCCCATACCCCAAGTGTCTTCTATACAAGTGGTAGGTTCGATACTACCTTCTCATGCTATTTCTGTTCCAGTACAATTAGTTAGTCAGTCACAACTAGGAAGTGCGAGTACATGGAGGATATTGGGATCCCCTTGTAAATCGCAAGCATGAACATTAGGTTTCATTTTGATAGGATCACCAAGATCAACAATGGCTAGTCACATGGGAGGTTCAATTGCCCAATACCCAGAATTCTGGGGTAAGGGATATGAAGATGTGGAGCAACACTGGTTCTTGTGTGAAGCAATCTAGAGATACAGAGGGACTCCAGATGTGAATAAGTTGGTTGAGTTCCAGACTACCTTTAGAGGTCGCACTCTCAACGGATACATGAATATTATTGAGTCAGGAGTGCCAGGAATGCAAGGTCAAACGTTCACACTTGACCAAGTATGGACAAGGTTCATAAAATATTTTAAGCTACCTCAGTTAGAGCAACAAGCTCTGTCTGAGTTGTGCGAGATCCATCAAAGGAAAGGTGAATCAGCCTAGGGATACAACCAGAAGTTTAAAGATGCTATAGGGAGGTTAGCACATCCAATCCATGAGGAACATCAAAGAGAATGGTATATTCAGGGATTGATACCTCTGACACGGACTCTGCTAACGCAACAGTGGATAGCCACTTTGAAAGACGCCTTAGAACAATCGATGAAGATTGAAGCCATGGCGGGATATCCCGGGAGCCTGAGAGTGACCAGACCCCTAGTAGATGTGAATTTGGCGCAATTAAAAGGGAAAATATCAGTGCTTACAGAAAAGATTCAAGAACTGACGATACCTAGACCAAGACAACCGCAGGTTTGGTGCACCATATGTTATACAAAAGTACATATGGTGAACGAATGTGCATGAATAAGGGGAATGGGACCTCCTCAAAATCCGATGGGACCCTCACCAAGAACCACAAGAGGAGTTGCACAAGTGTCTGTGAATTTATCATTCCACAACCCTACTTCATATCATGATTTTCTAGGAAGCCAAGAAACACCAATAGTTGAGTATTGTGAGATTTGTCGAATCCATGGGAATGGGCCGAGACAATGCCCCATTATGCAGAAATATTTGACAGTGCCAAATACAATACATTGTGAGTTCTGCACATCTACCACACACACTACCAATCAATGTAGAGCGCTTGATGCACTTGCAGATAGGTTGGACCGAACAACATTCAGAGTGCACGAAAACCATCAAGGACTGGGAAGAGGTCGAGGAGGTGGAGTCAGAGGAGACTTCAGAGGAGGAAGAACTGGGAGAAGAGGGCCAAGAAGATGTTATAACTATGACGAGCAAGGCCATATGGAGAGAGACTATGCTCGTCCGAGGCGACCATGGTGCTCTCACTGTAGAACCAATGGTCACGCAACTGAAGACTGCCCAAAACTAATTGCAAAATGGGAAGATCGAGTACGTCAACGAGGAACTAACCTCATCAGTTCATAAATAAAAAGAGTGAGTAAAGGAAAATTACCCAACCTCAATATCATTACTTGAGGAGGAGAAAAGATAGGAGCTGATGCTGATACTCTACCTCAGATCCAAAAAGAAACACCTAAAGAAGATAGGTATGATCCTCTAAAAAAAAAGTTGTTCTTTAAAAATTCCATAGAAGTATTTTAGAATATCCCTAGCCCTGAGATGCAAGAGAAACCCCCACAACCTATTGTTTACCCCAAGATTGTGCAAGTCCTTGCTTCACCCCTTGCACCCATAAACCTTGCAATAACACTGAGACAACATGAGCAACCTCAAAATGTAGTCGACCTTTGGTTTCAATTATTCTTTGATATTGTCGGGAATGACTAATTCACAGAGAAGTTGCGCAATGCGCTATACCTAGTTTTAGGGAATGAAGAACCCACATAAGAAAGAATAAGGACCAATCTTCCTGAGAACAATTCTCAGAGGGTGCAAAGAAGGAAAGTACGAACTGGAAAAGAATTCAGACTATTAGCCCAGTTAGACGGATTTGAGATTAAGGATGTCATATTGGATCTAGGATCTGATATGGACATTCTACCTAAAAAGACTTGGGAAGCCTTAGGAAAACCCTATTTGACATATTCCCCAATCCAGTTAAGAATGGCCAACCGATATTGTATTTTCCCCATAGGAAGATTGGAGAATGTGGAAATAGATGTTGCGGGAGTGAAGACAATAGCTGACTTTGAGGTGATTGAGATCATGGGGGATAAGGACCCTTACCGTGCACTACTTGGGATTGATTGGGCGTATGAAAACTATGCAATGATTGACCTAAAGAAAGACACCATGACATTTGAGGCAGATGGAATCAAGGTAGTTCAACCCTTGGATCCGTATGTAGGGCCCAGATATACAGAGCCAACATACAATAATATGGAGGGAGAAGACTTGGATCAGTTGTACAATGTAACAACTAGAACAAGAGACGATTATATAAATCCTACTGCCAATGGATCGGTAAGTTGGAGGAGTATACAATCAATGGAAAAAGATTCATAATTAGATTTTGATAGTTGGCAGCAAGGCTCATACGAAATATTCTCAAGGAGATGCGCAATTGTCAGAGAAACTCGATGGGTTGGGATTGAGGTCAGAGAACACTCAATATATTATGGTACCTTAGGACTCGATAGTTTTCTGCTCAACATGGAAGAAAAGGTAGCATAGGATCAAAGGATCTCAGTACTAGATGTATCCCTCTAGGACACCCTTTCCATATGGTGGGCCAATCATAAAGCCTTATTCATAAATTGGGACGATGTGAAGCAAGATATCGAATACAGGTTCCAAGATAAGGAGAAAATGGAATCAGAGATACAGATGGATTTCCAAGCTGTGCAACTGTTCAACGGAGAATCTGATCCTAGAGAACATATTGAACAGTGCGTGATGCAGTGACAAGTTGCGGAAATACTCTCGTCTCTGGGTTCAGGTATTTCCCCACTCACTAGGTCCAATCCCAAAATCTTGGTTCATACATGAAGAAACCAGAAGACAGACCAGTGACTGGCAGATGCTGGCATATCACTTTTGCAAGGACTTCTCATTTACAAGTAAGTACCCTGAGCTTGAAGCAGTTCTGCAAAAGATTAAAGAATTTCTCTTTACAGACAATAGTAATCAGAAATCAAACCTAGTAGTATGTGAAAAACATAGCTAGAAACTTCAGAGTAATCTTCATCTAACCTCAAACATGAATCCTATAGAATGCTATAATATTGCAAGGGAGTCAGAAAGTCCAGATGATTTAGAGGAATCGATAAACTTATCCATTAAAGAGATAGAAGGGAACAAAGATATCCATAACACCATACCCAGTTAGACTGATAGTTCCTATAATCACCCATTAAAGTTGCACAAAGTTAATATAGGTACCACAAAGCAACCTAAGATAGCTATGATGGGAGATTACTGGGATGAACAAACTAGTCAAGAAACACATAGTTTGTTGCGAGAATATGAGGATTTGTTCCCAAAGACCTTTTTAGAGTTAAAAGGGATCAAAGGAGTTATGGGAGAAATGAAAATCTAATTAAAACCAGGATAAAATCCTGTGAGGCATAGACCATACCGCCTTAACCCTAGAGTAAAAGAGAAGGTTAAGAAGGAGATAGACAAGATGTTGGAAGATAGACTTATTTTTGCAGTGGAAGAACCAGAATGGGTCAGCTCAATAGTCATTTAGAGCAAGAAAGGAATAGAGGATATCAGGGTCTGTGTAAACTATAAAATCCTTAACTCTACTTGTGTACATGACCCTTTCCCAACACCTTTTACTGATGATGTGCTAGAATAGGTTGTGGGGAAAGAAGCGTACTCATTCACAGATGGATTTTCAGGGTACCGCCAAGTAAGGATTTCCAAAGAGGACAAAAAGAAGCCCACATTCATAACATAATGGGGATATTTTGCATAAAATGTGATGCCATTTGGCTTAAAGAACGCCCCTATAGTTTTCTCCAGGATTGTAATAACAATGTTTAGAGAATTCATTCACAATTTTATAGAAGTCTATATGGATAATTGGATGATATACAGTCTGCTCAAGGAACATGTAGCACTATTACATCTGATGTTTGACAGATGCAGAGAATTGCAAATATTATTGAATCTCAGAAAATGTATCTTCTGTGTACCACATGGAAATTTGTTGGGCCACATAGTGTGTCGAGAGGGAGTACTGGTAGACCCAACCAAAGTTGCGGTTATTGTGAATATGCCACCACCTACGAGTGATAAGTAGTTGCGCTCCAAGCTGGGATACATAGGGTACTATTGCAGGTTCATCAGAAGATATGAAAACATTACTGCGCCTCTGGAAAATCTATTGAAAAAATCCGAAATGTTCCAATGGACCCCAAAATGTGATAAAGCATTCGAGACCCTAAAGGAGAATCTCAACACAACACCGATTATGATATTCCCAAACTGAGAAAATGAATTTCACGTTCATGTAGATGCTTCAGGTATTTCCTTAGGAGCTATCTTAGCGCAACCTGGAGATGGAGCCATGGATCATCCTATCTACTTTGCAAGAATGAAGTTATCTCAAGATGAGCCCAACTTCACAACGATAGAAAGGGAGGGTTTAATCATGATTTATGATTTGCATAAATTTATACATTATTTGTTAGGTTCTCATTTTAAGTTCTTTACTGATCATTCTGCATTGAAATATCTAGTTAACAAACTTGTATTGGAATGGAGAATTTATAGATGGTTTATACTATTTCAGGAATTCTCGTTTTAACTGATCATTAAGCCTGGAAGATGCAATGTATGACCTGCTCACCTGTCTAGATTAGAGTCAGGGGAAAGTGGCAGAGCAATTGACGATCAAATCCCAGATGCATATTTGTTCTAGGTTGAGGCCATACCAGAGTATCTGGAAGACATAGTAGTCTTCTTAAGTACAAGATCATATCCAGAAACATATTCCGCAACCCAGAAATTCCATATGGTTGTTAGAGCAACGAACTATCAGTTAATTGCAGGGAAATTATATAACTTGGGACTAGACAATATCCTCAGAAGATGTGTCTTGGATCACGAAAGGCAGGATATACTATGTGAGTGCTACAAAGGAGTTGTGGGAGGTCATGTAAGAGGAAAGGCTACCACGTAGAATGTCCTCCAAGCTTGACTTTGGTGGGAAACACTCTGCAAGGATGAAAAGGTATATGCTAGATCATGTGATTGTTTTCAAAGAGTGGGTAATCCGTCATACCGATATGAATTACCACTTGAACCAGTTCGAGATCTACATGAATTTGAGAAGTGGGAAGTTGAATTCATTGGACTGATCAACCCCACAACTAAGCATTCAAAGGCTAGATACATTATTACCGCAACTGACTACCTTACACGTTGGGTTGAGGCAACAACTGTTCAGGACTGCTCGACCGATACTACTGCTAGGTTCATTTTTGAGAATATTATCACTTGATTTGGATGTCCTAGAAGCCTAACCAGTGATCAGGGAGCTCATTTTATTAGTAACACTATAGCAAAGCTTACAACAAAGTTCTTGATTCAACATCACAAAAGCAACCCCTACCACCTGCAAGCTAATGGAACAGTAGAAGCATTCAACAATATTCTGGAGAGAGGCTTAACAAAGGTCTGTTGCACAAATCATGAAGATTAGGATGACAAAGTTCCAACAATACTATGGGATTACAGGAAAACCACAAAGAAAATCCATAGGTACACGCCATTCCAACTAGTTTATGGGAAATAGGCTGTGGTGCCTGCAAAATTCATCACTCTACATTGCACATATCACACATATAACAGAGGAAGAATCAGTTATGCAGAGACTCATGGAGTTACAAGAACTTGAAGAGACCATATTTTTAGTAGACTTCCATCAGTCGGTTGAGAAAGCAAGGAAAAAAGCTTGGCATGATAGACACATTAAGACTAAAGTATTTGTGCAAGGAGACAAGGTTCTACTCTATGACAACCGGTATCATAAGCATCTTGGAAATTTTTGCATGCATTGGTTGGGACCATTTATAGTTGCGGAGATCCGACCTTCAAGAGCAGCCAGACTTGCGCAACTGGATGGTATGTTGCATCCAGGATGGGTGAATGACGTTCACTTGAAGCGCTATATGTCTCAGAAATGAGCTAAAATGACTGTCACTCTATTCTGAAGGATCATGTATAATAGTTATATTTGATTTTTTTGCAATTTCTATAAATTCAGTTAATAAATTCGATGTGTGCAGTGTTGCACTGTGACATGTAGTTCATTTGTTTTTCTGTCTAAGTATTGTTTGATGCAAAACTGCTTACTCAGCAACACAAGATCATAAGCGTAAAGAACCCATTAATGAAAGTCATTAATAGGATGGGGACCCCCTTTGTGGTCGGAGGGAGAATGAATCCGAATGCAATCTGAGTCCATGTGCCACACAAACCCAGTCCAGTCACAACCTTTATTTCCATTACGGTACCCCGTCTGAATTCAGTTAAGACATAAAGATGTGATATGTGAATATGCGATTGGTATTCGCGCCAGGATTCCCATCCGTCAAACGAAAAGGTCTGAAATCAGCCATGTCCTTGTCCAACTTGCACAATAAATGCCATAATCGCCCAATAGGATTTACCCTGTTAAAATGCCCTGTCGGACAACTTAGATCCCAGTTGCATCCATATGGTCATGATGAAAAACAATTATTACTGAACTTGCTAGCTAAGCCAGAGTATAAGGATCTTGGAAATCACCGTAGAACACATTGTTTCCAAAGAACTTAACAATTTTCGAATTCCGAAGAGCGAGCAAGCCTGTGAATCCTTGAGACCCATATTTGTGACCATCGAATCCATGTTTTTCCATGGAATTTGATCATATCCAGAACCCACAATGTCGAGAGCTACAAGAAGTCGAAGCGCCATGTCCAAAGATGCAATACCAGACGAGCCCTGCGACCCCTGAGTTGAGGTCATAGGTGATCTCAAGGGGAAGGTGAGGTAGGTCAAGCTCCTTGACCTTGACTTAATAGACCCAGTCTTGTTCCCCTAGATGAACATAGACGTCTTTTGGACTATCTCTCCAGATGAGCTGGGAGGCATGAAGTTCGTGCCAAAGCCTAAATTTTTCAACCTATTCAACTCGAATATCATGAACCTCTGAGACCTGCCAATATTCGATACTACTGGATATGTTGCACGGTGCACCAAATTCATGATTAGTAGGGTGGACGATCAAAGGCTCTGGTTGGATAGGCAGTATCCAATCCACGATGAAGACATTCATCAACTTACTGGAATGTCACTCGAAGGTGAGGACGTGTCGAAAGTATTCCAGGGTCCTAGTAAGCATGGTATGAAGAAAGGGGAGCCCAACCTCTATTAAAGGTTCCACACGCAGAGGGAGGGGGTGCTGAGATGAACAAAGTTCCCTCACACAAGAATTATCCAAAATACTTGGAATATAACAAAATAATCCATGTAGGAATAATGTATAAAATATGAATAAATAAGATAAGATAAGATATAATATGATTACAATTGAGAATGAGGGCTCGTTTATATACCCACGCAGGGGTGCCCTTTACCAATAATCATGTCCTTTGAGACATGACCTTTCATTATTAATTTTATTTATTAATTATTATATTTATGAATATTTGTGGTATATGCACATTTATGTTCATAACATTGCCTTCCGCTTAAAAAATCTTTGTCCTCAAATCATAATCACTGGAAGGCTTCCCTTTGAACTTTTGTTCTGGCACACGATGTCTTCTCAAATCTTCTGTGCTTGTAGTTGCAACTCTCGACGAAACAAGATGATATAACCTTCGAATCCCCAAACTAAGGTGTTGCATCTTTTGGGGAGTGATCCATCCCAAATCTACTTTAATTGGAATTGTTTAATGATTGATTGTTCCAAGTTGTTGATTTTGTCTTCGTTCTTTTTCAGTGTGGTATTTTATTTGTTGGTAAGAAGAACATTGTTTATTTTCCTCTTCTCCTAGTCATTGGTCATAATGACTCTTGTGATTTGGATGATGATAAGGCATCCTAATCTCTTCTGACTTTTCCTTGGAATCATATTCTTTTGATGTTTGTAGTGAGCTGTCCACGTAAGCATTCTTTTGAATATGGCCATTATTTGACTTTGTATTGGTTCCTTTTTCTACTATCAAGATTTGAATGTCGGATAAATTCTCTATTGGATCAGTCATTGTTTCCTTGTCAATTAATGATGTTTTTCAATATAGCTCTCCTTGTAAAGACTTCTTATTGTGCTTGAGCTTTTTAATCTAAGTTAATAAATATTGATTATGTCGTTTTAATTGTAAAAGTTCTTCTTTATCTTCTAACTTGTCATCTTTATTTTTTGATTCTAGATTCTCCCTTCTTTCATCCTTAAGCTTTTAATTTGTTCTAGTAACTTCTGATTAAGGTTCTTCAAACGAGAAGTTTCTTCATCATTTCCTGATAATTTCTTCACGAGATATTGATTCTCTTGCTCCAACTCCTGGACACGTTGTTTTGTATCCCTTGACTTCTTAATTTGAGTAAGAATTTTTTCACTATGATTTTTTAATCGTAATATTTCTCCATCTCGTTCTAGTAAATCTTGGTCCATTTTTTGTCTTTCGGTATTTAGTTCTTCATTTTGTGCAATGAGTTCCCGAATACGCTCTTTGAAGTAGCGATTATCTTTCTGTGTTAACCCATTAAAATATTCTTCCTTCTCAATTTCAAATTGTAATTGTTTATTGCTTTCTTTATAGTGTCCTAGTTCTCCTTCCAACATTCGTGATTGTATTTCTGAATTACCTTGATATTCTTCCATAATAAATGATTTTTAAATGTTTCTTCAATCCTTTTTGGAAAAATTCCTTTTCCTTATACTCCCTTCACCTTATAAATAAATATCTTATATAAAATACACTTTTTAATAGCTTTTTCACTTTTTAATATTTGTATTAAAAGTGCTTTCTCTTTAATATTTGAAATATCCCTTTTCTTTTTCTTTTTTTTTACTTTTTACTTTTGCATTTTTTTATCTTAATGAAAAGGTATATATATATATTTTTTATGTAGTTATTCTTTCCACTAAGTATATTAAAGCACTTTTGCTTGAACTTTGGTTAACCTCCTTTAACCTTGATGTTTGGAGGAACTTTATATATATTTTAAAGAGTATGTGAATAATCATTCACCTCCACCTTAGCAATTGAATGCTCGTTTAATTCTTGAAAAATTTACCAAATGTATATATATTTTAAAGAATATGTGAATAATCATTCACCTCCACCTTAACAAATTGAATGCTCGTTTAATTCTTGAAATTTTTACCAAACGTATGCCCACGAATTAATGGATGTCGTTAATCTTTAACCAATCATTGCTAGAACGAAGGCGGATGTATGGACACATTTGTATGGACTACACACCCCAATTGATTTTTAATAGATACTTGTACGGATGGAAAACGGTCCAAATTTGCTTCAATTTTTAACAATACAACCTGTTAATCAAAATTTATGTCAACTAGGAACAGCGTGGCAGCGATAGATGCACGAAACAAGTACGGATTTGGGAGATCATACGGATTGGTTTGAGAAATGACTGTAGGAGGAAACTATACGGACTATCAATAACATAGATTGTATGGACAAACAATGGTGGCAATACAAATGATTATTGTATGAAATGATGGTGACAACAGGTACAGTGGCAATTTGGAACTATATGATGGAAGTACGAGCAATTGTGTACGACTGTTAAATTCAGTTGAATAGAAATGTTTGACACACTAGTATGGATTCACAATCAGTTTAATTTTAATGGTATGTCCAAATTAAAATACTGTATGGACTGCAATTTATCTTTAATGAATGGATAGATCAGTGAGGGCTGGTACAGACCGATTTAATTTTTGTATGACTATTTTTATTTTTCAAAGAATTTGTTGGGATGCCAATCATACAAACTTACAGGTTGTACATAAAACTGGACTTGCGCCTATGTACGGACTGCATGGGTTCCCTGTCTCCTAATCACTGAATCTCTAAATCTGTCCCTGTTTCTTCTTATTTTCTATGCTCTATTGGCAAAAAAATGGTATTTTCCCCCACAATATTTCTGATATATATATATATATATTTTAATTTTATAACATAATTTCTGATATATATTGTTCTTGATTTCTTGGCAGCGAAAATTCTTCAACAGAATCCTGAGTTTTATATGGCCAAAGACCGAAGTTCCTAAGAACTTTGAAAATTTGAATGGCCAAAGGCCTGATTGGTGGTCAAAGACCGGATTTTTAGAGAAACTCTGAAATGATGGGGTTGGCTAAAAGTCGGATCGAGACTTACTCTGATAAAGAGACTGGCCAAAGGCCGGAATCAGAAAAACAAAGCTCTGATACCAAATGAGACGAACAAAGTTCGCTCACACAAGAATTATCCAAAATACTTGGAATATAACAAAATAATCCATGTAGGAATAATGTATAAAATATGAATAGATAAGATAAGATAAGATATAAGATGATTACAATTGAGAATGAGGGCTTGTTTATATACCCACGCAGGGGTGCCATTTACCAATAGTCATGTCCTTTGAGACATGACCTTTCATTATTAATTTTATTTATTATTTATTATATTTATGAATATCTATGGTATATGTACATTTATGTTCATAACAGGTGCACAACGAAAATTGATCCCATACTACCAAAGACAGTCAGGTCTGACTGCTACATCATAGCTAACAACGTTATGAGTTCATATTTCAAGGGAGAATGCATGCTGGATGCATTGTCAATAGCATTCTTTTGCGACAATGGCACTATATTCAATTGGTGTAGTTACATGCTGGAGGAACTACTTGTGGCTTGCTGGGAAGCCCGAGAGAAGGGAGGAACTTTCACCTATGAATACCTGTTGATTACGTTCATGATACTAAAGTGGAAGCCACCTGTTGGAAGACCGTTGGAGCTAGAAGACAAGGGGTGCCTTGCAAAGATGTTTGAGCCCTAGCATTCCAGGACGGACTCAGAGAATACAACTTTCAACACCACAAAGTTCTCCAAGTGGTACAACAGGCTTATTGACACAACACAAAGGTTGCACATTCTGCATGAGCTCCTCAAGTGTAACACGAGGAACATCACTTTCAACATGAACTAAAATCATACATTTGTATGGCTGAGACATGCTAACAGAGAAGACTTCCATTTGAGAATGTTTTCGTTCTACCTGGATGAGGAGGCCTTTGAAAAAGAGGTCATGTCGTGGTTAGGAGTTAAATGCAACCCACACAAGTTAGGAATGTGTTACATTTTGCCCATCAAGCTGCTGAAAAAGAAAGGTAAAGAAGCATGAGTAGGATCAAGCTCAGGACCAGAGGCCTAGAAGAAGGAAGCTTCGGCACAGTCAGACTCTAAGGAAGAGGAAGATACACAACCATTGGAGCGCAAGAAAAGAATGTTGTCAATATTCTCGCAACTGCCAGAGTAATCCAGGCTGACAGGGAAGGTTGTGAACGAGATTCTGAGTGTTGCGTTCATTACATAACCAGTGGTGAACAAGTTCAGAACCAGGGTCTCGCTAAGTAAAATTCTGAACCCCCAACCCCTTTCATCCGCCATCCCTCGCACTCACTCAGTGGTCAGAGAAACCCTAGTCATCCATATTCAGAATGACCCTAAGCCTGAAACCCCTCCATCCACCATCATTATTGAGCACCCTCCATCACTACCACAACCCCAGTCTCCACCCCCAGAAACCACTAGTCCATCTGAAACCACTGATCCAGAGCCAATGCAAATCAATCCCCCAAAACAAACACAGAGAGAACTCCCAGAACCAAACCAGGAGTTGCCTGAGAAGAGACAAAAATTTTCTGGTCCAAATCTAGAAGTACCAGAGTAGAGCCTACAACTGACTGGTCCGAACCCGAACACCCAGGACCAACAGATTGTGCCTTTTGTGTCGAAAAAGGACACTCAAATGGTGGAGGATTCGCAAGCTCAAAGTACCCAACACATCCCCTCAACGACCAAGGTTGAGGGTGGCTATGGAAGCACAATGCAGGAAGCAGATGTAAGTAAAGGGAAGGAGATACTAGAGGTTCAGAAGGAACCTGAGTCAACTTCCTGGTAGAGCGCGACATCTGCGCAGGAACAAATGGAGCTGGTTATCCAAAACCCTCAGCAATGTGCAAAGTTGCTGCAACTCAACCTGGCCATAAAAAAGGTTCTAACACTTCTGCCATCAGCGCTAAGGGTGAGGCTGGTGCCAGGACCATCTGCAGAGGAGGAGGAAATGTAGACTCCTTCAGAACACACAACGACCAGTGGACTTCCATCACAGACTTGAGCACCTAGGGACACAACACCGTGTTTTGCTGACCTTGCACAATGGCCATCAACACACTTGTTTGGAATGATCATATCATCAACTGATCAACTAGAGTAGAGGCTCCAGTAGGCAGAGAGGTCTACAGATTTCGCAAGGGAGGAAGCGCTCCTTGCGCAAGCATGCAGAAAACAATAGGAACATGCAAAGATATAGGTCAAGCACAGACTGGAAAGATTTGAAGAAAGGCTTGTTGAAGCCTGGCTAGAGATTCATAAGGTCGTACCCCAACTTCCCGAAGCCAGCGATGCAAGAGATCCAGAGCATCAAATTGAGTTTCTCCAAGGAGCGTGGTCACAATTGGCCATTCACGCTGAGCATATGGAAGTGTAGTTGCGACAAAATCAACAAGAAGCAGAGAAACAACCTCAGAAGTTGCAGGAACAAATGGAGAAGTAGTCCTGGAAGGAAACAATGTCAGAGCATCACTACATCAGTGCACAACTGAGTGCACAAGGATTTTCAGGGAAGTCAGTGATTGGATGGGCATCATTGCTAGATGCAACCAAACCTTGGAGGATGTGTGAACCATAATCTAGGTGCTTAATGAAGATGTTGCGGCCAAAATGGATCCGCTAGAGCAATAACAGAAGTTTGACCATATCCAATAGGTGGACAATGAACTGAATGCCCTATTTGAGGCGTAATCCATAGCAAAGAAGGAGCTCTGTGACTTCTGGCCTATCGTTCAGATAGTTTATATGCAGATGCATCAAGTCAATGCAACAACAAATTCTAAATGGAATGCATTGGTTGCATCCAAGCCCAAGGGATGCATTACATATGCAACCCAATAGTTCGTCGCCGAGGCCTCACTCCTTAGTAGGAAGTGGTAGGATAAAGTCAGAGCCTTTCAAGAAGTGAAGAAGCGGGATTTGGAGTTAGTCCCAGAGTTGGGCCCTTCATTTGAAGAGGCAAAATAAGAGAATGCACAAGTGCAAGAAGAAGAGAAAAAGAAAGAGGAAAATGAGTACAAGGGAAAACAACAGTTGATCTTGGAAGCTGCGTAAGAGCCGAGTACTTGACTCGAGGGCGAGTCAAGGTTTGTTGTCAGAGACTGTTGGGCCCTTCTTTTTTGGATAAGGAGTCACGCAAGAAGGACTATAGTCCCAATTTTGGCCTAGTACAAGTTGTGAAAGCTTTAGAAGAAGCTGAACATCAGAGAAAGGAGAAGCAACATAAATCAATTGCGAAAAGGACAATGCAACACCAACAAAGAAAAAGCGGTTGCAACAGAACAAGAAAACATGCAAGCCAAAGCCATAAGACACGACCTAGCTTATATATAAGGATGAATATAATTGTAAATGGTTGGGTTAGGTCGGCTAGGCTATTGTTGATTTTGGTTGGTTGGTTAGTTGGTATCACAAGTGTAAGGTTCTGGTCATAGTTGTTGTCTACTGCGGAGAAGTCATATTTTGAGTATGTAATGTAATTTGTACATCTTTTTGGGAGTTAGATCCCTGCGATATGAGTCTAGAGCTAGGAGTATGTAACAGAGTGCTACCGTGTATCTCTGAGATTGTAATTGAGAAAGACTCGAAGATAATATATGAAGAAGGATCCAAAAATTCAAATATGTTGTGTCTTTCTTTATCCTTATGCATTGTATCTTTACAGTAATTCTTTATGGTTCATGAGTTCCACATGATGTCTCTGTGTTTGAATTATTTTCCGCAACATAAGTAGTTACAATTATTGCACACATGAGATCAGATCTGTTATGTAGTTAGATGTCTTGCGCAAGATCAGGATGAATCTTGAAGGTTCTTTGAATCCTCCTAAGCATTTTCCTTTCCCTTCCCTATCCATTTGTCTTAGCAGCGCTTCGAGTGAGACTTCTTCTGTTCGAAGGAGATGAAAATGCCAATGCTCTAGACTACTCGGTACCTTTTGTTGGTAACCTGAGAAGGACCATGGTATGATCAAACTTGTGCCAACAATGCATGCAACAGTTTTCCACATGCATGTCATCCGACCAACTTGCATGTCATCTTTCAGGCCTTGCATGGCATCGATCTATCATCGCATGTAGTTTCTGGTACTTTTCTAGTTTATATCTTCGTATTTCCATCATAGATCCATTCATTATTTGATATATCTGAAACTATTTGATTATTATTTACATGCATGCAATTGTGAGTGAGTTTTTGTATATGCATGAGATTGTTTGTAATTGACAACTTAATCAAAATATCTAAACAAGCCATTCTACTCAAAAAAACAAACATGAAATATTCGCATGAAGCTCAGAACTATTGAAACTCAATTAGAAACCCTTAACCGCATCCAAAATCCCAAAGAGTATCAGTTTCGACAATAGATAGTCAACAATTGAGGTTAATATTCCTAGATTTTTGGATTGATCTGCGAATCTATGGATATTATAGTGGTATCAGAGCTTTAGTCCTACCAGATTGTGACTAAAGTTTCGATGAGTTCAATAGAGAACCCACAGGGCTGTGAGCACATAGGTGATGAATTTGTCACTTGCATTAGATGCGGGGAATGGAGAGGACCCAGATCGGATTATCCCCCCTTTCTTCACAGTTCAGAGGAAGATGAAGATGCATAGTGGGAAGTAGAATGAAGGGCAGAGCATGAGGAAGAGAATATGATGAGAGACATATATGAAAGGCCATAAGGTAGTGGAAAAACACCTATGGATCCAGAAGCAACCTTCATGCAGGTTCTTAACAATGTGGTGTTTAGTCAGCATGCCATGACTTTGTCTTGGCATAGATGGAAGATAGATTAACTACAGGTAACACTCCAAGAGATAATTTCCTCCATGCAACACAGGGGAACTCAGGGGTAGGTAGTAGGCCCCATTCACCTACTCACACCTACACATCATCGAGTAGGATTCCCAAGCCACTATTCCCTAGCTTTTAGAAGGCACTTCCAACAATAACACAACAACCAGTAACATAGAGATTGACCACACAGGCAGAGGATATTGTTAATTACAAGAGAGAGTATGTATCCCTAGGGCTAGAGTTCCATAATGAAATGAATTTAGTAGAGTATTGCAGACTTAGACTCAGGAATCATCCTAGAGATCTTCAGAGGGGAGGACAACAAAAACAACAGGGACATAACATGGAGTTCATTTAGAAAGTAGGGAAACTCACTATACCATCTTTCGATGGTTCATCCAGATGTACTGTTAGATCTTGGGTACATAAACTTGACATGCACTACAAGCTCAATCATAAGATAGAAATTGAAGCCATCAGTTTCACTACTTTTCTTTTGGAGGGAGAGGCTCATGAGTGGTGGTACCATGGACTGGTGACATTGGGTCATAATCAAATCACCTCATACATGGATTTCACACAGAGACTTATTGACATGTTTAACAGGAGGGATCCATTGATCCACTTCAGGGACTTAGCTTAGTTGAGGAAAACTAGTACCCCTGATGCATTTATCAAAGAGTTTTATAGAATAACCGTGACACTGACAGACATTTCAGAGACTAGACTGATCATACTTTTCATAGAGGGTCTCACAAAACCCTTGAGAGGATGGGTGAAGGCCTACAGACCTCACACATTACACGATTCTGTTAGAGATATTTCTTGTAAGGGGGTTAGAATGCAAAGGAATGGGTTAAAAACTCACTTGTCCTAAGTTTGGGTGCTAATGTGCCCATGATTAAATGAAAAGCAAGTCTGGACGGCTAGGATCGCGGCGCCCGGATCAACGGCACAGGTGTGATTCCGGACCCCCCCCCCGCCTTTCTACCTTTAAGCGGAGGGGGGGGGGGGTCCGGAATCTGGGGCGCACCTCTTCGACGGTCCAGATCAACGTGCCCGGATCAACGTCGATAAAGACCATTCCGGACCCCCCCTGCCTTTCTACCTTTAAGCGGAGGGGGGGGGTCCGGAATCGAAGGTGCAACTTTCCAACGACCGAGAGCTTAGCACCCGGATCAACGGCGCTCGCACGGCCCCGTCATTTCCATTTGCCCTGTGATTAGCCTGCGTGGGCCCTTCTCCCATCATGTCACCTTACATAACCACCTTTCTCCTGCTGCCATGTGTCGTCCATCTACCTCCCCTTTAGGGTCTGCGTGGTCTTCCTTCCTCCTCATCATCCACACACCATCTGCCACACGTCTCCTTCCCTCCACGTCAGCCTGTCCATCACATCTTCACCCCTGTAACCTCTCCCATTCCCTCGTCACTTCTTACTCCACTCCCCACAGTTTTAGCCCCATCACTCCATTCCTATGCCTCACCTTCCACGTTGTCCTCCCCGCATATTCTTTGAGCCAGTCAGTTATTCCAGGTGGCAGCGCAAGAGGCCTTCCACGTCCCAAAGATGCCAAGCTGGCCAGGTCGTCCTCAATCCCTATGAAGCAGTTATTGAAGCGGTTGGTGGTGGTTAGACATCGTCTCCGCCATAATGGGAATCATGGCCATGAATTTAAGGCACGTCGATTCGCCGTTGGAACTGTCAAAGAGCCAGATTGCGTCTGACATAAGTTGCACGATATTTCAGAGGTTGACTGTCAGAAGCCATGCAGATGCAAAGCTTTCAATGCAATGTCTTGGTTCCACTGCTGTTGTTGTTTTGAGTATATGAAGGTGTTTTCACCATTTTTGTATCTATCGATGGTTGAGCTGAGCTCCCGGATGTAAATCTTTAATGGAGCACTGATACCCTGGATATGTATGAACTCTTGAGACTTCTTGCCTGATGAATGCCAGTTTCTTTTACATCTTTGTTACACTATATTAGAATCGCTCGGAATTGGATGACCCAGTTGAGCTATAGCTGTTATGGGATGATGTTGGATAGGATCACTGTAGCAGTTATTATGTTTCTAGTTAGTTCTTATGGTTTTCCCAGCGCTGCGTGACTTGGAATTGGAGGATCCAGTCAAGTCCTCCTCAGTTCCTTGAAACTCTGAACCAAACTGATCTTGCATTCAGAGTTTTTCTTCTGTGAATAGCTGTAAGCCTGTTGCCCAAAGCTGTTTGTTCATTTTCCTCACCTAGTATTCCACCTGCCCACCCTTTTATCAACCCACTGGTGGAAGTTAGATCAAGACCTCCTTAGTCACTTATGTACTAGATTCAGTCCCCGTGTTAGAGTGATATCTCCTCGAGTTTTCCTCCATTTGATCACCTCTTTAAAACAAAATCCTGACATTAAACTGATGGGCATCAGGCTCTGCTCCTGCAAGCAATCCAGGAGTGACCTCTGGCTCCAACATTTCTGGCGCCGTTGCTGGGGACGAAGTTGAATATTTTCCCCGTGATTGAACGACAAAGATCAACTGATTCTGAAGGTGCATCAGATATCAGAATTTGAAGATTTCTACTGTGCACCTGGCGACTCCATTGTGACGAATCCGCTGAGAAGAACCTGCTCTATCAACTGTGGCTTCGAGAGGTAGACATACGAGGTCTAATCCACACTTGCCTTTAGCTACACTAGAAGATGACGCGGAAGCAGTGCGCAGAAAGGGAAAGAGCTTTGCAAAAGAAGTTTCCGTCGCTGGAACAGGTAATACGCCCTCCCCTTATGTGAGAACTCCATTTTCTTATTCGCAACTTCCTAGTCGTCCTTCTTCCAAGGTTTCCCGTTTTCTGAACTTCGGGAGTATTCCTGCTGAGTTTTCTCCTCCTGGCCTGGTGTCAGAAGGAGAGATCCTTGTCACTCCCCCCTCCCTAGAGGTCGTTCCCCCTCACAGACCTCAAGATTTTGGAGGTATCACCACCCCTCCTTTTGTTGCTACTACTTTACAGAGAGAAGCGTCTGCACACTCAGGCCCCTTGGCTCTCTCTCTGTTTTCTCCGTTGTCTCCTCCAAGAGCCTCTTTTCCGACATCTCCCGTCCGTACTCCTTCTCCTCTGAGTTCTCCCCTACCTATATCCCTATGGATGGTGTTAATCCCCCTCCGAACATAATGGATGACATAGTTGTTGTCAGATATGATCCTTTGATTCTACCTCACCCTCTGAATCCCCTCCCTGCCAGAGATTATTTGAAATACATGCCCAAGTTCAATGGGGAGGGAGATGTAACTGATGAAGAGCACCTGGCTGCCTTTTACAGCTATGCAGACAACTTGAATATTGAGAGTGAAGATGTTTGGATGAGAGTCTTTGTCCAGAGCCTAGATGGAAAGGTGAGGAAATGGTTTCGAGGACTGGCCCTTGGATCTATTGCCGACATTGAAGCCTTGGATAACGTTTTCCTTAGGCAGTGGGGAGACATAAAAGATTATATGTATTACATGACAGAGTTTGGGTCTCTGAGGAATATGGAAGGAGAGTCCGTCTCAAACTTCTCCAAAATATTTAATAAGATGTACAACAATATTCCTGCAGAGATTAAACCCTCAGAGGCCTCTGCTCAAATTTCCTATGCTGGCGCATTTGACCCTGATTTCTGTCTCGTGTTAAGAGAAAGAAGAGCCACCTCTTTAGCTCAGATGCAAGATGCAGCTATAAAAGTGGAATCCAACATATTGGCAGCTGACAGACTGAGAAACCAGGCCGACACAGACAGAAGAAAGGAAAAGTCGGAAGCCTCAACTTCCGGCCCATCACTGCCCCACCCTCAAGTAAATGAGTTGACCCGAGTTATGAACCTCCTTAAAGAAGAGGTGGAAAGATTAAAGGTGGAAAGGAAGCAAATGTACAAGGGCCCTCAGAACACCGAAAATAAAGGGGGTTTCAGGAGGCCAAATAATAATGACGCTCCCCCAACTATACAGAGAGAGAGAGGAAGAGACAGAGACGACCAAATAATTCAGGCTCCCTTCCAGAACAATTTTGTGGCTGATGAAGGAGAAGGGGAGACAGACGAGACCGAGCCTAAAATCCACTGCTTAGAAGACTTTCCTCCTTTTCCTCATCTTACTCGGTTAGCCTATGAAGAATCTCTCATGGATGGTCAGCTGAATGAATTGAGCAAGGGAGACAAAGCTGGCAGCGGTCGAGGCAGGTACAACCTAAGGTCCAAAAAAAGGGCAGCAACACCCGACGTTCCTGAGCCATCCCATAGAATAGAGAAACCTGCTAATGAAGTAGCAGACGGAGGTAAGAGGGCTCAACCTTTCTCCTCCATTATCCATAATCATGTTCCTGAAATTAGAGAAATCCCAAAGCCTATGTCTACTTTCAATTTCGAACATGAGATTCAAAAGATCAGAATTCCTGTGCCACTCACAGAGTTAATTAAACATGGAGAATTCAAAAAGCGCTTCTGTGAGATGTTAAAATCCGAAGCCTCATACCCCCTCATAGACTCCATAAACCTCCAAGATGAAAGGCCTGCAGTTGTCCTAGGTCCCATGGTAGAAGACAAAGATGATTCATCCCCTCCCTTCTACACATCCCTGAACATACATGACAAAGTGCTGCATAATTGCCTTATGGACTCAGGGGCCTCCCACAACCTCATGCCGAAAACTGTCATGGAGGAATTAGGACTGGAAGTCACCTGAGCCTATCACGATCTCTATTCCTTCGATTCCAGGAGGGTTCAATGTTTGGGAGTCATCAAGGACCTGGTAGTTTCCCTGTTTCAGCTACCCATGAAGAGTATGGTCATGGATATTGTGGTAGCTGATGTCCCCCCCTAAGTTTGGCATGCTGTTGTCAAGATCCTGGATAAAGAGACTGGGTGGAACCTTGCAGATGGACCTCACATATGCCACCATTCCAGTCTTTGGAGGGGAACATAGGAGACTGTACAGAGAAGCCCAACTGGCCTACATAATCAGTGATGAAGCCAACCCAACCAATCATCCCATCTATGCCTTGGACACTGATTTAGGCTCCAGTTTACTACATCTCACGCACACCCTTGAGGCCCCTTTACAGATCAGAAAACAGCCCATTCTTGATCAGGAGACCCCCCATCCAACCACCTCTATTTGGAAGATGTTCTTTGATGGATCTTCCTCCAGTATGGGTGCAGGCGCCGAAGTGATATTCATATCACCCTATCGAGAGACCATATCTCTGTCATACAAGCTAGAATTCGAAGTCACCAATAATGTGGCAGAGTATGAAGCTCTGGTTCTGGGATTAAGAGCTGCCAAGGAAATGGAAATTAAAGAGATGGCTGTGTTTGGAGATGCAGAGTTGATCGTTCAGCAGGTCAAAAACGTTTATCAGGCTAAGAATCCTCGGCTCAGGAATTACAAGAACGAGGTATGGGACCTAGTTGATAATTCCTTCCTGGCTTTCAATATTTCCTACATTCCAAGGGAGGAAAATGCCTCAGCCGACTTTTTATCTGTCACAGCTAGTGTGCTCGAAGTTCCCACGCTGCCCACTGCCAGGTCCGATGTTGAAATAAAGTACAAAAATTCTATACCAGACAACGTCAAATACTGGAAGGTGTTTGAGGATGATCAAGAGATTGAAAAGTTCCTCCAGTCCATTGATGACTTTTCCACAATGCACATAGATGAGAACCCTGAAGAGGAAGATGACCATCAACCTCGGGAATTTGTGAATAAAATTGCTGATCACCGGATCATTCAGCTACCGAGCAATCAAATTCTGAAAGGACTGATCCCGTTAGAAAGATTGTTCAAGGGGAATGATGTGGCAGTAAAGGGAAAGGTTTCAGGTGATGATGATGACACAACTGAATGTAATATAGGCACATCTGAGGAGCCTAAATTAGTCAATCTGTCAAGGAGTTTGACTGAGGAGCAGAGAGTCGGATATGCTAAGCTGGTAAAGGAGTTTGCTGATGTGTTTGCATGGACCTACAAAGACCTCAAGACGTATGACACATCATTCATTGAGCACAAGATCCCGCTAAAAGAGGAGGCTAAGCCATTCAAGCAGAAGCTGAGACAAATAAATCCCATGCTGCTACCTGTCATGGAGAAAGAGGTAAAGAAGCTGCTGGATGCCCAGATCATTGTCCCCTTGCGATATTCTGAATGGGTGGCCAATTTGGTCCCGGTGAGAAAGAAAAGTGGAGAAATCAGAGTCTGCGTCGATTTCAGGAACCTGAACAGAAGTTTGAGGAAGTACAATTATCCCCTGCCCAACATGGAACACGTATTGCAGAGGGTCACTGGCGCATCCAGGATGTCCATGATTGATGGTTTCTCTGGATATAATCAAATATCAATCATGCCTGAGGACATAGAAAAAACAACCTTCACCACTCCTTGGGGCACATTCATATATGCCAAGATGCCTTTTGGACTGATGAATGCAGGAGCAACATTTCAGCGGGCCATGGACATAGCCTTCATCGGGGAGAAGGATCAGTTTGTGGTGATATATCTGGATGACATCACAGTCTTCTCCAAGACTGATAAAGAGCACTGCTGCCACTTAAAAAGATTTTTCCTGAAGTGTCGGAGATATGGCCCATCTTTAAACCCCAAGAAATCACTGTTTGCCATGAAGGAGGGAAAGTTGTTGGATCACATAGTGTCAGCAGAAGGAGTAAGGATTGACCCAAGTAGGGTGGAAGCGATTCAAGCCCTGTCGCTTCCACGGTCTAAGAAAGAAGTTCATGCATTTTTGGGGAAGATTAACTTTCTGAGGAGATTTGTCTCGAACTTTACCGAGCTGGTGAAACATATTACAGCCATGCTCAGGAAGGGCCATGAAATAAAATGGACTGCTGAACCCAGGGAATCTTTTGCCCAGATAAAGAAAGCGTTGATTGAGGCACCTATGCTAATCAGTCCCGATTATGCTAAAGATTTCCCGATTTTCTCATTTTCTCCTGATGACTCGGTAGCTGCAGTATTGTTGCATAGAAATGATCAAGGGCGAGAGAAACCTATTGCTTTCTACAGCAAGGCGTTGAGAGATTCTGAACTCAGATACGAGATCATGGAGAAGCAGGCCTATGCATTGGTGAAAGCTCTCAAAGATTTCAGAATCTATGTTTTGCACTCAAGGATTACTGCATATGTCCCTTCAACCTCTGTGAAGGGCATTCTTATACAACCTGACATAGATGGAAGAAGGGGAAAATGCATCGCCAAGATCCTGGAGTTTGACCTGGAGATTAAGCCCACCAAGTTGATAAAGGGGCAGGGTTTGGCCAAGCTGCTGGATGAATCCAATTGCAGGACCTTGGGGATTAACTTCATCAATGAGCAAGATGAGTCATCTGGCAGTAATTCTCAGACCAACATACCACTAGCAGCATGTCCCTGGTACAGGGATATCTTGTACTTTCTGCAAGAATTAAAGCCCCCTGATGGATTGGGAAAGAGTAGGGCCAGAGCTCTGAAGCTTAAAGTGGTCAAATATTGTCTCATTGACCAAGCCTTGTACTGGAGAGATCCTTTGGGGATACTATTAAGGTGTTTGGACCCACTGCAAGCCCAGAAGGTGATTTTTGATTTCCATAGCAGCCTCTGCGGAGGTCATCATTTTTGGAAGACCACAACTCACAAAATCCTCCGAGCTGGGTATTACTGGCCTACTTTGTTTACTGATGTCTGCAGGGAAGTCAGGGCTTGCATCAAATGCCAGAAGTTCTCAGGTAAGCAACAACTCAAATCCCTGCCATTAAAGCCTGTGGTAGTTTCGGCACCTTTTCAGCAGTGGGGATTGGATTTCATCGGAGAGATTCATCCTCTCTCAAGTGGCCAGCATAGATGGATCCTCATTGTGACTGATTATTTCACCAAGTGGATAGAAGCGGTCCCCAGCAGGAGCACTTCTCACAAAGTAATCATCATCCTCTTGGAAGACATCATAGCCAGGTTTGGTTGCCCAAGCAGAATTGTCACTGACAATGCCTCCCCCTTCAGGTCTGAGCCTCTGATCAAATTTTGTGAACAATTTGGGATTTCATTGGTTCACTCTACTCCATACTATCCTC
>ML787267.1:184994-209410 GCA_009831015.1 Picea engelmannii
TTCTCTTCAAGTGCTATTTCTGTTGCTATTTCGTATATCATTTCTGTGTATTGTGAAGATTATGCTGGATATTTCACTGTTATTCTGTTATTTCTAGCATTTCGTTTCTGTTCTGCATATTTTATATATCTGGTATCTTGCAGCCCCACCATAAAGTGAAAGATAATTAATGTAAAAGATAATTAATATTGTAATTATTAATTATATTTTGAGCTATTGAGGTCAGCCCTGTTGTGCCAATAGAAACCAGTTTTGATGTGTTAAGTCTAATATAAATAAAGGTGATTTCCCCATTAAGGAAACACAACACACATGTGATTTTGGAAATTTCATCAAGTACAAGTTCTAGGGATGAAGTGCATACCTCTCTTGGGCGCTAGCCTTCTTGGTTTTTGAGAGCACCCTTTTGTGTGCTAGGGATATGGCGTGGGAGGTATTTCTCTTGAGAATATAGAAAATTCTTGGCTAGGTTTTCTTCCCTTATTGAGAAGGGTTTCCCAGGATATTTCTTGTGTTTCTTATGCATGGCATTTCTTCTTGTGATCTTGGTTATTGCAACAACTTTTAATGGTGTAGCTGCATTTGTCTATGGTTCAAGTAAATGATAAAATTGAAATAAAAATAATGCTTGAGCCTAGAAAAATCAACATGGTATCAGATATTAGGTCTTGAAGAACCCATTTCACAAGCATATACCAGTCATCCCTCCTCTTTTGCAGAACCGTACGACCCTCCTACGATTTCCAGAAATTTCGTACGACCCTCCTTTTTCAGTTTCATCTCTTAATACTTGGACGTTGGGGATAAAATTGAAATAGGAGAGTATGTAATCCTCCAACGCACCTCCAGAGACTCTCAGAGTGAAATTCCAAGCATAATTGTTTTTTGTCCCTAGGGTTTCTAGGGTTTAGCAATTTTCTGCAGAAATTTCAGAATTAGGATTTTTGCAGCTCATTGAAGGAGATTTTCATCTCACCAGTGTTATTATTACTTTCAAGGCTTATTGTTGGAATTCATAAGCCCAAAAAAACCTAAGGTTTCTATCCTAGGCTAGCCATTAGGTTTTCTATCCCAGTTGGCAAGGGTTTGTGAAGAATCTAAAATATGATGAACATAACTATGATGGAAGATAAGCTTGATGGATCAAGCAAATACAGTTCCTGGAAGCCAAAAATTCAGAGAGATGAAGACATCAAAGAAGAATACTTCATATTCATTTCATCACTCTCAGGTTGGTTCCTACTAATGATGATACTTGGTTAATTGAAAGTGGTGCCTCCAGGCACATGATCGGTTTTAGAGATCACCTGACTAATATTGTTGAGAAAGAGACCAATCTACATGTTGTCCTTGGAGACGATGCCATATATAATGTGAACGACATTGGAACTTCTACCTTCCAACTAGATTATGACATGCATATTTAGCTAAGTGAAGTACTATATTTACCTGGAATGAAAAGGAACCTTGTCTCCATTTCTACCTTAGAAGACAAAGGCTACAAGGTTACCTTTTTTCCGAAGAAAAAGTTCTTTCATTGCACAAGGAATCACATATAAATTCTTCCAAAGTAATTGGTGTTCAAGAAAGCAGCTTATACAGATTGACCATCAGACTAGTCCAGGCCCTGTTACATGATACTATCAACTTGAGTGAGCTATGGCGTAGGAGACTTGATCACATTCATTGTAGAGCTCTCCCAACTCTAGGGAAAATGGTAACATGCCTTCTAGAGATACATATTCAACATAAAGGTTTTGCAAAGGTTGTGCGCTTGGGAAGAATGTTAAAGGGTCCTTCTTGAGAAGTGACAATAGATCCAAAGAAATCTTGGACTTGATACATTCAAATGTAATGATTGTTTCCTCCTTGAATGGAAATTAGTACTATGTACTCTTCATAGATGATCACTCTTGGAAAACTTGTATTTACTTCCTGAAGAACAAGGATGGAGTCCTTGAAAAATTTCAAGAATTCAAAGCTCAAGTTGAGAACCTGAACAGAAGAAATATCAAGGTACTAAGACCAGATAATGGATGAGAATACACCTCCAAGGATTTCAACAATTTCTGTATTGAAGAAGGGATCAAGAGGGAGTACACAGTTCCTTACAACCCTCAACAAAATGGGGTTGTAGAGAGGAAGAACATAAATATCATCGAGGAAACCAAAGCGATGATACATGATCAGAGTCTACCTATGAATCTGTGGGCAGAAGCATGCATGAAAACAATATATTTTTAGAACATGAGTCCTCACCAGATTTTGAAGAACATAACTCCAGAAGAAGCTTTCACTGGAGTGAAGCATGAGATTGGACACTTCAGGATATTTGGGTGCCCATTGTATTTTTGTGTACCCAAAGAGAGATATCTAAGCTAGACCCTTCAGGGAGAAAGGGTACATTTGTGGGATACAATGAATATTGAAAGGCATATTGGATCTACATCCCTGGTTAGAGACAGATTGAGATAAGCAGAGATGTTATCTTTGAAGAAGAGATAGCCTTTCAAATATCCATAGAATCTCAGATGGATATTGAAAGTGAGACAATACCTTCTCCCCCTTCAACAGTTCAGAGGGAGACATACATTATTCCAGTTGATCTAGTTGATCCAGTTGCTCCAGTTGATATTCCTAGAGATATTGCAGTAGGGAATAAAAGGCATGCCTGGGCTCAACAAAATATGTAGGAGGCAGAGGGACATACAACCCCTCAAGGCACATTCCAAGAGAGAAAGAGACCAAATATATTTTTGAGCGACGTTTCATCCATGAGCCACATCATTGATTTTGAGCCTTCTTTTCATGGAGAAAATATAGGTGAGAAGGTATGGGAAGATGCCATGAAAGAAGAATATCATTCTATATTGAAGAATGATGTATGGGATATTGTTCTGAGACCATAAGGGAAGTCTATAGTGACTTCCAAGTGGATCTACAAGATCAAGCATGTTGCTGATGGAATTATCGAGAAATACAAAGAGAGATTTGTAGTCATAGGATTCTCACGAGTAGAGGGAGTTGACTATGATGAGACATTTTCTATAGTAGCTCGATACACGTCCATTCGTACTATAATTGCACTAGTTGCATCTATGGGTTGGAAACTACATCATATGGATGTAAAGACAATGTTTCTCAATGGTGAGATTGAGGAATAAATTTATATCGGGAAGCCTGAAGGATTTGTGATACACAACAAGAAATATTATGTGTGCAGGTTGAAGAAAGCCCTGTATGGACTAAAGAAAGAACCTCATGCTTGGTATGAGAAAATGGATCTGGTGACCTTGTGACCTCGTGAAAACAAGCATTGACTGCTAAATTCGATATGAAGGATCTGGGTATGATGCACTACTTCTTGGTACTAGAACTATGGTAGAGGACTGATGAGATTTTCCTGAGTCAAGGAAAATATACAGTGGAAATATTGAAGAAGTTCGGTATGACAGAGTGCAAATCCATGCCTACACCGATGGTGATGTATTTGAGGGAAATGAATGATGCTTCTACTGACTCAGATGAGATTGATCGACACTTGTACTGACAACTGATTGGATCACTGATGTATCTGGTTAACACTAGACCTAATATATGCTATGCAGTGAATGTTCTTAGTCAGTTCATGAGTCAGACGATACAGACTCATTGGATAAAAATAAAGCATGTATTGAGATATCTACAAGGCACAGTTGGATATGGATTGAGATATGGCTCTAGTGTAGACTTGAGTTTGCAGGGATATACTGATGCAGATTGGGAAGGGAGTGTAGTGGACCAAAAGAGCACATACAATTGTTTTTTTACCTTGGGGTCTACCATCATTTCCTGGTGCAGCAGAAAAAAAATATTTTTGGCCTTGAGTATCACATAAGCAGAGTATATAGCCTTGAGTGTGGCAGTATGCGAAGCAGTGTGGCTTTGCAAGATCCTGACAGATTTATTTGATCATGAGATGGATCCCACCATTATTCATTGTGATAACCAAATTTGTGTGAAGCTCTCTAAGAACCCTGTGTTTCATGATAGATCGAAAAACATTGAGATAACATATCATTATATCAAAGACATGGTGCAAAGGAAAGTAGTACACATGCAATACCTTCCTACGCATGAGCATATTGCAGATATCTTCACCAAACCGCTTGCCAAGATGAAGTTCAAGTACTTCCATGAGAGACTTGGCCTGGTGGATAATTCCTCCATAGCTGAGAGGGAGTTTTGATGATTACCACTGTGTGAGACATCCTCCAGGACACATATTGAGTGAGTCGGCCTGTGAGAGATCCCATGAGTTGGGTGTGCCCATGAGGTGGGTGTGTTGTTCCTCTCTGAGACGGAGATGGAATGTTGTGTGCCCCTGTGTAGGGAATATTCCCATGAGAAGGGTGTGTCATTATCTCTAATATGGATATAGAACACCATGTTCCCCTGAGTAGGGAATATACCCATGAGATGGGTGTGGCATTTGAGATGAAACGATGTGTACCCCTGTGAGGGGTGAAGGAGCCCATGTGATGGGTTTACTGTTATCATATGTGTAGAGAGTTGAGACGATGTGGTACTCCATATGATTATCCTGTGAGACTCAGTGAGATAGAGATCTGTTGAGTAGGACGTCCCTGTGGTTGATCACATGTGGACGTTATCCTAGTGGCTAAGCACTAGTGAGTGTGTGTCCAGATGATTCTCCTGTGAGACTCGGTGACATATATATCTGTTGATGTGGATGTCCCTGTGGTTGAGCACATGTGGACGTGCCCCTAGTGGCTGAGCACTAGTGGTTGTGTGAGATCCTTGGCTATATTGTCTAAGAGTTAGATTTACCTATAACCCTAATTGTGATGTAAAGGGTGTAGGTCGGCCCCACCATAAAGTGAAAGATAATTAATGTAAAATATAATTAATAATGTAGTTATTAATTATATTATGAGTTATTGAGGTCGCCCCTGTTGTGCCAATAGACACCACTTTTGATATGTCTAGTCTAATATAAATAAAGGCGATTTCCCCATTGAGGAAACACAACACACATGTGATTTTGGAAATTTCAGCAAGTACAAGTTCTAGGGCTGAAGTGTGCACCTCTCTTGGGCGCTATCCTTCTTGGTTTTTGAGAGCACCCTTTTGTGTGATAGGTCTATGGTTTGGGAGGTCTTTCTCTTGAGAATATAACAAAGGATTGGCTGGGTTTTCTTCCCTTGTTGAGAAGGGTTTCACAGGATATTTATTGTGTTCTTGTGCATGGTATTTATTCTTGTGATATTGGTTATTGCAACAATTGTTAATGGTGTAGCTGCATTTGTCTATGGTTCAAGTAAATGATAAAATTGAAATAAACCTCGTGCTTGAGCCTAGCCTATTGAAAATTGAACACTCAACACTATGGAGGCAGAATCACTATATGCCAAGGAGTCAAAGTGTGAGTTTGGAATGAAAAAACTACTATACTTGGGCCACATTATCAATGCACAGGGGGTACAAGTGCACTGAGAGAAGATCATGGCCATTTTGGATTGACCAACACCCAGGAATGTGACCGAGTCAAGGAGTTTCTTTGGGCTGTGCAACTATTACCGGATGTTCGTGAAGGTTTTTTCATAGTTGGGGGCACAACTCACTGACCTCACCAGACAGGGATCCTTCATCTAGATAGACGAGTCGCAGAAGGAATTTGATCATATGAAGGAAGTCATGGGCATGTGCACAATACTAGCATTGCCCAATTTCACGCTACGATTTGTTATGGAGTGTGATGCATCAAGAGAGGGGATCAAAGAAGTGTTGATGCAGGGGGGATGCCCCATTTTATTTGAGAGTAGAAAGCTCAGCCAAATTGAGATAATTTATTCTATCTATGACAAGGAGATGCTTGCAATCATGCATGCTTTGACCAAATTCAGGCAATACTTGGTGGGAAACAATTTTTTTGTCAAGGTAGACCATAATAGTTTGAAGTATTTCCTTGAGCAAAAGGATCTTAGCGAGCGTTAACAAAATTGGGTGACAAAGTTCTAGGCCTTTCATTTTGACATAGAGTATCCTAGAGTAGAAATGGGAAAGTATATCCATGGACTTCATTGTAGGCCTACCCAAGGCTCAGGGTAAGGATTGTATTTATGTAGTGGTCGACAGATTGACCAAGTTTGTGCATTTCTTCACGATTCCTACCGAACACAATGCAATGCAGGTGGCCAAGCTATTCTTCAGAGAGATTTTTAGACTTCATGGGTTGCCACATAGTATAGAAAGTGAAAGAGACAGTCGGTTCCTCAACACATTTTTGCAGGAGGTATTCATATTGGTGGGGATAGAGTTTACACCCAACACCATTTATCACCCCTAGACTTATGGGAAGACATAGATGGTCAACAAGTGGGTAGAGGGATATTTGATGAACTATGTGAGTGGACAACAAAGAGAGTGGGTAAGGTGGTTACATCTTGGAGAGCACGGTTACAACACTACCTTCCACATGTCCATATGCATGACCCCATTCAGAGAATTATATGCGTATGATTCTCCCACTTTGATTGAATTGGTTTTCTAAGACAATCAAGCTCCCAAGACGAAGCACTAGATAGTATTGAATCATGATATTCTCAAGGTACTAAAGGAGAATCTACATATGGCACAGAATCAACAAAAGGTGAATGCAAAAAACCACAAGGTAGAGAGTAGCTTTGAGGTTTGGGATATAGTATTCATAAGGCTACAACCATACATGCAATCATCTTTGAAGAAGAGTGGGGTGGAGAAGCTCAATCCTAGGTTCTATGGACCATACAGGGTCATATGCAAGGTAGGCGAAGTGGCCTATGAGATAGAGCTACCATAGGGGAGCCAGATTCACAATGTGTTCCACGTTTCTTGTCTTAAGAAAGCAGTGGGACAATTCATCAACACTTCAGAGGAAATTCCATCATTGGATGAGGAGGGGAAATTGGAGTTAGTTCTTGAGGATATATTGGAGTTCAGAGAGAGGATATTGAGGAGAAGGGTCATCAAGGAGTGTTTTGTCAAATGGAGGGGACTTCAAGTAGAGGATGATACTTGGGAGAGTGCGCATATTTTGCAACATCCTGGGTTGATGTTGCTTGAGGACACACAATCTTGGGAAGGGAGGACTGTAGTGTCCTTTTCCAATTAGAATCTCCAGATAGGAGGGATTAGTAGTCTAAAAATCCCCTTTTAGACTATAGACAGGAAGAAACAGGGGGAAAGGGTCATTTGATGTCATTTCACTAAGGAATGTTATATTTCAAAAGTGACATTAAGTGAAAAGTGAGAAAAACTATTTTAAGTGACTTAAGGAATATAAAGCTAAGTATAGAAGTCACTTAAGTGAAATGAAATAATTTGTAGAGGTCAACGAAGAATTAGGGTTGGGAGAGTATATGAAGGATAAAAATTACCTAATCCCTCATTATTGTAGATTATGATTTGAGAATTGATCTCAGAGGAGAAAGCACACAGGTTCAGGCGAATCAATGGAGGATTGTGGATTCTAGGAGGAAGACACCAATATATTCGATTCAGTGTTGAGAGACACACCATAGCCAATTGGGAAATCCATATAGGTTTTCCATTGCTTCATGACAGGTCTACAAGAGTTTCAACGTGGATTCCAGAGGAGGGAATCAGTCACAAAGTAGGTTGCTTCACCTGAAGAGGCCTAACAAATATCATCCCTTCAAAACTAGTTGAAATAAGGGAAAGGCACTTCCATTGAACCATCCAAAGAAAATTTTTGAGCATCCTAGCCACCAGGGAGTCATATTAAGGCAGTGGGGGTTTACAGTGGGTTTATCAACATAAGAGATAGTATAATTTATTAGATCTACTCATCCAGGGATACATTGAGCCAGATTCCTCCTGACCCATTGGAGGAGGAGGCATGGCACCTCTATTTAGACAATTTAAAACAGATTTTGATGGTGGAATCATCCAACTAGACCTATCAAGTCATTTCCGGCAGTTGTAGTGTAACTTTGTGGGTGAAAAGAAGGGAAAGAAGGTCATTGGCCTTGGGGACTTAGAAAATCAATAGATCATTTTGACCCAGTTGAGCTTGGAGAAAGGTGCATCCAGTGAGCCAGTTTCCATCAGTTTCTGATGGTGTAATCCAACATATCCACCTTGCATGCAAAATTTTTCCACATGCATGTCATCCGACCAGCTTGCATGTCATTTTTCAAGCCTTGCATGGCACCGATCTATCATCGCATGTAGTTTTTGGTACTTTTTCTAGTTTATATCTTGGTATTTCCAACATAGATCCATTCATTATCTGATCTATCTAAAACTGTTTGATTATTATTTACATGCATGTAGTTGCAAGTGAATTTTTGTACATGCATGTGATTGTTTGTAATTAGCTACTTAATCAAAATATCTAAACAAGTCGTTCTACTCAAACAAACAAACATGCAAAATTTGCATGAAGCTCATAACTATTGAAACCTTTAACCGCATCCAAAATCCCAAAGAGTATCAATTTCATTAGCAGATAGTCAACAGTTGAGGTTAATATCTAGATTTGTGGATCTAGGGATATTACAGTTGAACATGTGGAAAAATTTAGGAGCTCCAACCAATAGACAATAATTATGGATCAAGTCCACTCATCTCTTACTTGTGGGTAGAGGATTAGGCAAGAGAAAAAATGCACACAACTTAGGAGAAGAGAACAACCAAAAACCAAACCTACGCTAGGGATAAAAACCATGGAAATGGACATCAAATCCTCTTTGAAAAATAAGAGAGGAAGAAAGACATTCGTTGAACCATCGTAGATCTCAGGACAATATAGTTGATTTAGTTTTGAGTTTCATTCTCTAATTGTTCTTCTATTTTTTGAATAAAAAATGCAATTCCCTTTATTGATTTGTCCTTCCCTTAGATCAAGAGTAATATCATAAATAGATTAGGGTTTTGTTCACAACTAAAACTATAAAGACAGGTCAAGAAAGAGAGCTGACATCGGAGAACACTTGATAATTTCAGCAATTTGAGTGACAATGAGGGAGAGAGAGCATGTAGCTAAGAAAGAGACATTTATGGCAACACATAGCCCTGTACAGTTCTATATAGCGTACGAATTAGTTCTATATAGTTGTACAAACAATATTGTATGAATCCATATAGTCATACAAATAGAACCGTAGATCACATACAGACAACTTGTACTTGTTGCAAATTGTGTTGTGATTGATGTCAAAGGATGTCATTAATATGACAGGCATGGGGAGACTATAAATGTGTTTGTAAATTGATGAGCCTTTGTGTATGTGATGTTGAATTTATGCAATTGTTTTTCAATTTACCTTGAAGAATAAGTGATTGTGTGAAAATACAACAAAGGACGTGCACAATCTTAACGAAGAATGGCAACTGGACATGATTGAGGAGCAACAAGAAATTGAGGAACAAAATGACCCTACAAATGATAGGTCCAAGGATCGAACCATAAACATGAATCCATGGACAAAAAAAAGAAGAAGAGTGTAAAGGAAGTGTTGATCATGCATTGAAGGTAGGAAAACAATGAACAATCGATCCAAGTGAATTCATATCGCACATGCATAAGGAGAAGTCGTGAAACTAGAAGATGGATGAGCCGATTCCATTACAAGTCCTAACAACAATAAGAGAGATGGAGTCAATGTTTGAGGGTGTAGAGAGCTTAGACATACAATGAAGTCCCAAGCATGCAAGAGATAGTAGGGAAAAATCCTATATTGACATATCCCACATTGATGAGGAAAAAAAACTACAAAGGGTTTATAATGAAAATGTGAAAGAAAATAGTTTGAATGTGAACAAAGAGTCATGGAACTGTGTGAAAGGTGTTAACTTTTGGCTTGGAGAGTTGTGCACCTAGAACAATTTAAATCTTGATTTTTCATCTCCAGAGATCAACGGTTAAGATCAAAATATTGGGGTCCGATACTTAGTTAGATGAATGCCACATCAAAGGAATTCCATGTTAGTGATGCCACGTGTCAGGACATGAATTGATGCCATGTCATATAGTGTACATTAAGAAGACTTCCACACAAAATCCACCTCATTTGCAACATCAACACAAGAGATCTCGAAAATGACTAAGTACAAAGACATCACGAAGATAGTGAGCACGGTGGAGAATCAAGAGTGTGTGAAGAAATGAGCGTGAACCCGCAGACTCATGATGAGAGTTCGAAAATAAACTAAGTGTAAGAGACTCACGATAGAATTTCAAAAATTGACTAAGTGTAAGAGACCCGCAGTAGGAGTTTGAAAAATCGACTAAGTATCAAGAATTGGTCGGATGGACGAGGTCACAGATATAGAGTTAGGAAAATGTCGTAGACTCGTGAACCCACCGTAATATTTCAAAGAAATGACTATGTACCAAGAATCAATCGGATGGAGATGAATAAGTATCAATAAGATGATCGGTCGAACAAGGATGACCCATGGACCCAGGGTTATATTTGAAAAGGACTAAGTATCAAGAATCGGTTGGACAAAGATGTCTCGAAAAATGGATAACTATCAAGAGTGGATTGGTTGGACGGATGAGGTCATGAATAAGAGAAGAATGGAGATTTCACATAGTTCAGTGGGATATGAGAATTAACTAAGTATCAAGAATGACTAATAACCAAGAGATTTCAAAGAAATGACTGAGTACCAAGAACAATTGGTCGAATGAATGAGGTAGTAGAGATCGACACTTGTCACAGATCAAATGACCTAAGAGATTACTACTTTTCACAGATCAGACGACCCAGAGGGTGATCAAAAGGCCCAGAGGGTAAGATATCTGATGATTCAATGTCTCGTAGACCCATGGAGAAATTCTTGGAAATGCGTCAAGGTATGTGTGCAAAATAGGTGCGGCGAAACGTGAAGGTGCATTATGGAGGCCACAAAAGAATGAAAAGTGTCTCCTGTAGGTTGATGCTTGCAAACATTAATTCCGATTTGGTGCTCATGAAAGGATATTGGTGTCTCATGCAGGTTGGTGCTTGTAAGCATTGTAATAGTAGGTTGATGCCTACATGATTTTATGAAAGAATTATTTTGTGGTTTTCTCCCATTTGGGTTTCCACATTAAATCTTTATGCATTGTGGAATGTATGGTTGTGTATATATATTTATCATTAATTTCTCTTGTTGGTAAAGTAATACATTGATAAATATCGTAAGAAAATATTGTGAAAAGAAAAAAAGTAGGCTTATACTGATGTCAGGTTGCTATATTAAAGATTTTTTATTACCTGAAAACACTGAATTGTCAAACCAAGGTAAGTGAACTTAGAGATGCTACACTGTATGTGCTGGTAAGATTCTAATTCCTATCTAAAGGTTATTCTGAGAAGAAAACACAAACTCACTCTTAAAAACTGAACCCTAATGATTATCTTGAAACTAATCATCTCTTGTTTAATTCATCCAAGGAAAACAATTTTGAGCTTAAGTACATGTACTTCTATTTCTGATCCAATGTAATCTCCCAAGACTATCTACCATTAGCTTAAACATATAATCATCATCATATCTATCTAAGCCATAAAAGAAAGATCATTTTTGAAAACCTTTTAATCTAAACATCAAAAATAGTTCTGAATCTATCCACAGGTAGAACAAATAAATGTCCTATTTACCCTACTGGTACTGGAAGCTTCCTTTAATCCGACTGAAAACTAACTATCCTAATAGAACAAAGTAAATCTAAAATCACACTCCTTTTGAATCATGATCAAAGTTAAAACTATAAACAGACTATAAGCTAACTATCCTAACAGAACGGAGTAAGCTAACTATCCTAACAAGACAGAGTAAATCTAAACTCACATTCCCTTTAAATCATGATCAAATTGAAAACTAGAAACATAGTAAATCTAGTTCATTCTTCAAGTTCTACAGGGATAAATAACGCATTCAACATTCATCAATCTATGAGAGGATATCACACTAGAAATGATCCAATCCGAAGAATGGTTAAGCAAGAATCTAACAAAATAATTCCCAAACTCAAATAAACTAACTTACATGCATATTCTAAAATACTGAAATAAACTAACTCTACTATGGAAAAGAGACAGCGACTTGAACCTGTTGGCGGGCCCAACCAAGAGGTGAAATCGCCTAAAATGAAACCAGAGCTACTCAGATCATTCCATGCAAAAATTGTTCATACTTCACGGTCCATAATTCATAAAATGACTCAAATCATTTAACAGAAAATAACATAACGCATAGCAAATTTGTATTATCAGAAATCGTATCACATAGCATATTGTAACCAACGTTTCTTGAGAGTGATCCTCAGTTTATATATATCCTCTCCAAAATAGTTTTAAACATAGGTGCATTAATCTAAACGGATCTCAGATCCGAAAATGATTCATAGTCAGTTAAAACGAACTTCAAAACTTCATGACACGCAGTGTCAAGAAGTGTGGATCATAAAGAATTCTAATAAATCGGTTCTACAATCTCGCCCTGAGTCAACATATTGAGTTATGACTCAATCAATCATATGAATTGGACTATCAATCCACTCTGGCCATGTCGTGCAAGTCTTCGACAACTTCTTTGGTATCTCCACTAAGTGTGAGCTGGTACCTGGTACTGATAAGTTCTGTTTCAAAGGAACAGTACCTAACTCATGTCACATTAATATCAACATTAGTTTAAAATATCAAAATACATTAAAAATAACTTGAATCATAAGAATACCTTGAATAGCCCCATTTAGTTGTAAAAGGATGTCAAATGTGTCATGGTAAGGCTGGGAGGAAATGATACTAGATATGAGAATGGAGGTATATTTGACATGATATAGGAAAAAATATAGTCAAAACTGGAGACTAACAACTGATTCAATTCCCCTTAGTATAAGTAAGTGTGATAACAATTGGTATCATAGCGGGTTTCTTCAGAATAGTCTAACCATTGGAAGGTGAATCATTGTAGCACACATGGATTAGATTCCAAGTCATCCATTCGATGGAACAAACTATATATTTTGGAACATAAGAATGAAGGCACATCTACAAGTGTCGGGGTATGTTGTGTGGCAATCAGTTGTCACTAGTTACATACCCTTAAACTCCACCAACAGATGTAGTTGGAAAAGAGGCGTGTGAAAACAATACAATGGACATGAATTCCATTTTAAGTGGCTTAGTGGAATTTTATAAATCCAAAGTGGGACAGTGCACATCAACTAAAGAGCTTTAGGAAAAGATGCAAGATCTTTATGCAAAACAAGGAGCCTTAGACATGCTAAAATACACAATAAAAAAAAGAAAACAAAGCAAGTAACAACTCATATAGTGAATCAGATGTTGAAGAAGACAACATTCCCATGAATCCCAATAGAGGATCAAACAAATACAAAGGTGATTTTTTTTTACTTTAATTGTGAACAAGTAGGACATTTTGCAGCTGAATTCCCTTATTCAAAAATTGGAAAGAGAAATGAAAATGAGTATTCCAGACTTAGAAATGATAATGCTAATATTGAAGAGGAAGAGGATCTAGAAACATAACTCATTTTTGCTTTATAATAAATAGACAGACTCAAAGAAAATAATAGAAAGATGAAAAAAGGAATTGCATAAATATGAAGATGGGAAGGTTGATCATGAAAGGGAACTTACTTGTGATCAAAATGAAATCACAAAGCTCAGAAAATAAAATATGTTACTGAAGGAGCAATTGTCACAAAGCCTTGAAGAAAAAGAAAAACTAATCAAAGTTCAAATTGAAGAGGAAGAACACATGCATTGATAGAAAGACAACTAAAAGAAAATGATCAATGTTGTGAGAAACTTGAAGTACAAAATAAGTCTATGAGAAAAGAATTAGAAGAGACAAAAATGATAGAAATAGTGAGAATTCATTTGAAATAAAATGAAGAAAATTGTGAGAAGTTGAAGGCTGAAATTGATTCCTTAAGAAAGGAACTAGAGAAAACCATTGATCATCTAAATAGAAACTTGAAGTTTGAAAATAGTACAAAAATATTATATAACATTATTAGTCATCAAAGATCACCATTCATCAAAATAGGCCTTGGATATGACAACAATTAGAAGACACTTGAAGAATATGCAAGCCTTAAGTCACCAAAAAGGAAAATTGAGGAGAAGCCTGAAAGCTTTGCAAATATTGATAAAATAATAGCTCAGATAAACACTTAGTCACAAACAGATTTCAACCTCCTATAAAGCTTCAATCGTAAAGTATTAAACCCAACACAAAATTGTACTTTATGAGAAGAAATACTAAATGACTAAGATATGAAACTAAAATAGCAGTGAAATACCAATGAATAGTAGACAAATCACACCATTTAGCACTAGCAATTCTAGGAAATGCCCCTGGAAAAACCCACAAGAGGAAAACCAACCAAGGATATTTATTTTCATTGAGCTTATAGGAAAATTTCAGAGTTACAACAACAAGAATATATCAACATAACCAACACAATACTTATCTCACTCTCTCAACAACCTTTCTTTCTCGGAAATAGTGCCTAAAATCAACCTTGAAAATTGTGCCTCTGTCGTACGGCCTGTACGACCCAGTGTAGTCGACACAAGCTCCAAAACGACTTTGAAATATGTGTTAGAGATATGTTGTCTTGTACAATACACTGTTGTATAGATTTTTCACAGCAAAGTTCCTAGGAAATCATGCCAAACTATTGTTTAGTAGTTGTTTCAATTTCTATGCACTTCTCCTTGTTGTATGACCTCTATGTAGAAGTTGTATGATTTCAGTTAAATTCCAAGATATTTCTCATTGGAATGCATGCCTATCTCTCTGCTAGGGATGCATGCCAACTCCCTTTGTTTCTAACTCTTTCCTCTACTCAAAAACTCTCTTGGAATTTGTGTCTCTTCAACTTCCCTCCAAGATCTCTTGCAAAAGTGCACCCCCCTCTATTGATATTATGGTAGCTGCGGGAGGTATTAACCTCCATCTGTAACTTTTGGCTAGAATGTAATACTATGAAATCAAGAGAAACCCTAAACAGATGTGTAAAAACCCTAGAAGACAAGTCGGCCTAGCAGAATAAATAATATTAGAATATAATTGCCAGAAATTCATATCGACTCAGCCATAAAAGTCAATGGAAATACTAATATAAATAGAGGGCGTCTTGGCTCATTTCTTCACTCACCACACTCTCTCATCCAATATAGAGCAAGTTTGGAGCTGCAGTGGCATACAAGGAAGGTGCATCTTCTAAGGTGTATCTTGGTGAAACTCTTGGTGACATTCTTGGTGATATTCTTGGTGATACTCTTGGTAATATTCTGGCTAAGTATGGTGCAATTTTAAGAGAGTAGTGAAACTAAAACTACTGCAATTGTGTATGGTACTTTTTTTGTGGATATGGATACTCTCTCTCTTGTGTGCTACCCCTGGAGAAGGAGTGCTCTACTTGTATTGAGTTGTTGTTGTAGTTAGAAGCTAGCGTTTATTTGTTGGTTCTAGTTTGGATTTCCAAAATAATTCTATCAAAGGTTAAAGGTGCTTGGGGGTGGCTGCGTGCCTATGGTTGGGTGACAATATTGTGATATTGTCTATGATAAAACAATCACATCAATTATTTTAACACCCTCTCCACTAGTGTTGCCTTTATGCATGATTCAATGTGTAATTACCCTAACCCTTAGTCTTCCAATGAGATGTATAGTTAAGATTAGATATTTCCCTCTTGAGATCAATGATCATGAATTAATCTTTCATTGAGGTCACTTAAGTGACCTAGACCCTCATAAAGTCACTTTTACACATCAAAAATTAAAAATCTCAATTGTGCTTTATAAAATCACTTTACAAAGTCACTTTATAAAAATACTTTATAAAGTCACTAGGAATAAATATGCTCGGTCACTTCCGCATGATGGGTGTCACCAATGCAGAAGTACCTCAGAGCTACCAAATCTAAAAATCCCTCTTAGTGAGGGAGGTACTTCCGATACCTCCACTAGAATCTATCTACAACTCCATCATACCGTCCGTTGTTGTAGTTGCTCCCTTTAATCTAGAGGTCTCTGCTCCCACTGCACTGGAAGTCTCTGTTGCTACCTTCGTCGATCTATGAATTGAATACATGATCCTAGGAGTCTCCACACTCTTCTGAGCATATTTCGGTTTCAACTCATACCTGTCGAGTGTTATGAGATTATTGGAAGAAGACTGAGTCCCCGGTATCAACTCTCTCTCCTGTGCATCATGTCTACTCCCTGACACATACTTTGAATCCAGTAATTCACTGGATCCAACCACAATATGTCCCAACAACTTGTACAATTTATCATGCCTAACACCAAGAAATATTGTTGTGTCTAGAGTAGCTCCCTCTGGATATAAAAACACCCATCCATATTAGAACACAATTGCAAATCCATCAATATTCAAATATGACACTGAGAGGAAGTTTACTGTCATATATGGAATAAAAAACACCTTGGTTACCTCCAGAAAACATCCCGACTCTAGTTGGAATCTAACACTTACAACCCCCTTCATTGCAAGCTATGAGTCGACCCCACTATCCACAAAGTTGTTTAAGTCTATTTATGAAAGGCTAAGAAACACATACCTCATCCCCATCATATGCTGAGAAGCTCCACTTTCCACAAACCACGCTTCATTGTTCTTGAACATTGGACAACCACTTCCTAAATGACCAGTCATCATATACAATTCCCTCTCAAATTTCTTCGTGAACTCAACAACCTCAATTGATGTTGATACCTCTGGTTCCTGCTTCTTCTTCTTCTTTGTTTAGACATTGGCTAGCATAATATCCACTCTTGTGACATGAAAAGCATTTCACATTTCTCAAGTCTTTCTTCTTGTCTTTTCTCTTTCCCACAAGAGAAATGTTTTCCTGTCTGAACCACCCTCTTCCTTCTCCTGAGACCCCTCCCGGATCTCCTCCTGAGTAAATTCATCCCACAATTTCTAACAATATGGAAGTTTCTCTCTCCCCACCACACACTTCACAAAAACCTCCCACTCTTTGGTGAAACCCTTTTGGGCTATGTGCACCAAGTCTAAGTTTGGAATAACTTCTTTGAAAACTATCAACTCATCCTTCACCTGTGCAACTCTAGTGAGGTAGGAGGCCACACTCTCTCCCTTGTCCATCCTAGTACAATGGAGATTTTCTTTGAGAGAAATTTTTTGGTTCTCATTCTTTGTCTCATACAAATTTGTCAGTGCATCCCACATATCTTTGGATGTATGCTTCTCAACCAAATGTGGAATAGGGTGGTCTAGAGAAATGTGATTAGATGAAGGTATTGGCACATTGGTACTCACAAATGTCCACAACTTGTTCTCCTTGAGAAAACTTGCAATCCTCACCTTCCATTGCAGGTATTTGGAGATCCCCTCCAACCTATCCTCATACCTAAGACATGAAGTCATCTTTGTCCAACTGAAAAATAACCTTTCTTTCCCCTCCTTCTTCCAAGTAGAAGCCCCTGCAAGTCATTGTTGTCCTAGTGTCAAAGTTGGCCATTGAACCTCAAATCCCTAGCTCTGATACCATGATAAAATAATAGCTCATATAAACACTTAGTCCCAAACAGATTTCAAGCTCATATAAAGCTTCAACAATAAAGTATTAAACCCAACACATAACTATACTTTATAAGCACAAATACTAAATGAATAAGATCTAAAACTAAAATAGCAGTGGAATACCGATGAACAGTAGAAAAATCACACCATTTAACACTAGTAATTCTAGGTAATGCCCCTAGAAAAAGCCACAAAGGGAAAACAAGCCAAGGAGATTTATTTTTATTGAGCTTATAGGAAAATTTCAAATTTACAATAACACGAATATATTAGCATAACTAACAAAATACTTATCTCACTCTCCCATCAACCTTTCTTTCTCGAAAATAATGCCTACACTCAGCCTTGAAAATTGTGCCTCTGTTGTATGATCTGTATGGCCCACTATAGCCAACACAAGATCCATAATTGACTCAAAATATGTGTCAGAGAGTTATTGTTATGTACAATACACTGTTGTACAATGTTTTCATAGCAAAGTGCCTAGGAAATCATGCCAAGATGTGGCTGAGTAGATACCTATATTTCTGTGCACTTTTCCTTGTTGTATGACCAACATTAATTTTTGTACGACGTCCTTCTAGCAGTTGTATGGATTGGGTTAAATGTTCAGCTCTTTCTCCTTGGAATGCATGCCTATCCCTCTCCTAGGGATGTGTTCCAACTCCCTTTTCTTCTAACTCTTTACTCTGCTAAAGCAATCTCTTGGAATTTGTGCCTCTTCATCTTCCGTCGAAGATCTACTCCAAAAGTGTGCCCCCCTCTCCACTAGTGTTTCCTTTATGCATGATTCAATGTGTAACTTCCCTAACCCTTAGTCTTCCAAAGAGATAGATGGTCAAGATTATATCTTTCCCTCTTGAGATCAACAATCATGACTTAATATTTTGTTAAGGTCACTTAATTCACTTAAGTGATTGTTGGATAAGAAGTTTTGGTATAAAGTTTTGGGAACAATCCTAAGGATAGAAAAAATGCCCAACAAAGGTGCATAAGAGAAGAAGGAATATTAGGGAGTGCACAACTGAGGTGCATCCAGGAGGACAGTGAACAGTAGAGGCACATCCATAAGTACAATGTGCAATGAGAGAAGAATAAAGTAGAAAAAAATAATAAAGCAGAGAATAAAACAGGAGAAGAAAGAAGGCGAAAATGAAGGATGACATCTCAACAAGCTAAAGATGGAAGGACATGTAGAAGAAGGAAATAAAAAGCAGTCAAAGTGAAAAAGTAGAATGCAGATGGAAAAACAAGTGAAAGCAACCGAACAACCAGTTAATTGGAGTTGTCATGCAATGTAAAAGGGTTTTGGGAGGAACCAAGTAGGGTTTTTAAGCCCTAGATGGCATGTATAAATATGTAACGGGTTGGGAGAATAGGGGTTCCCTGGTGGTTATTCTTTGTTCTCTAGTTGGTTGGTTGGTTGGTTGTTGTTCCAGATTGTCTGTTCTAGTCTGTAAAAGAGAGAATCAATGTTTGAATGTAAGAGTTGATGCAGAGAGAAAGGCTTGCACTGCAGAGCAGCTAGGCTAGGAGGGAAGAAAGATAATCATGACATATCTTTGTAAGCATAGTGAACAAGCCAGAAGCAATTCAAAAATGAATAATAAAGAATCCAACCATTGTGGACGTAGCCCAGAGTTGGGTGAACCACGTTAAATTTTGTGTTACATGTATGTTATATGAATGTTCATGGATTTTGTTTTATGCTTGTTAGATTAGATCCGTGTTATGCACAATCATTGCGCAATAATCATGACTATTATAGTAACAAGTTATGTGGTAAACTGGGATCTAATGATAGTATGAATCTGAAATCACTAACTAGTTAATAAGGAACAAGGACAAAATTTTGTGTGCAAAAATTATAAGGAAGAATGAACAAAATGGTCACATCCCATTCCCTCATTACTACAGAAACTTGGTTCTTGTAGTCCCAATAGATACCTCAGGTGAGACTTCGTCTACGCACGTAGGTGATTTTGAAAGGGCCGGTGTCAAGTGGGTTTTTTTTGTCATAGATAACTCAAACCTAGGGTCTTACAAACCGTGTGCAACGCTGACAAATGGTTCCGTTGCCGGGATTCAGAATTTGTGATTAAGGGAATGTTTTTGAGGTTGAATAAGAAAGAGATATCATAATGGTTGGAAAGGAAGGAACGAGAGTTTTCTCGAAAAGAGAGAAAAAATCTTTGGATGAGTGACAAACAATTGGTGCAAAGGTATGTGTATAAAGATCTGCATGAAATTTTCTTTGGCGAGTTTCCAATTTTTCCAACGGAGTGGCTAGAAATATTAGTGGAGACTATTGGAAGGTACATAACTACAGTGTCGAGGAATTGGACTCCTGAGTTGGTAAGGAATCTGAATTCTATAAGTAACCCAACTACTCTTGCAGTTTATTTCTGGTTAGATATCATACTAGGAGGATATATTACAGAATTTGCAGTAGATTGTACCCAATCATACAGTGCTGCATAAAGGGAATTTTTCAAAGGTCTGCGTGGAAGGTTCATGAAATTGTTGGGTACGTAGATAAAGATGTTGTTGTGTGACAAGTGCGTGATGACAATGCAATCCAACTACTAAAGGAGTTTGTGCACATAGGGGAACCTGGGGATGACAAGAGGATAGTCTGAGAACAAGAGAGAATGAAGGAAGTGATGAAAAAGGAGGGAAGGGACTGAGGATGCAAGAAGAGGGTATACCAGAGAAATAATACAAGTTTGGAGAATTGCATGGAGGAAGGAAGTACAAGAGGAGAAATACTGGGGCTGAGAAAGGAGAGTCGCGCAGTGAGCCAAAGGGGAGAGAACCTTGCACAATAGTTTGAATCGTGGAGATACCATATATAGGAGGAGAAGAAGAGGAGTTCCAATCCATTCGAGTCATAGAATACCATTAAGTCCTACTCAGACAGGGTCCTGTGTTGAATCCATGACCCCATGTGCATCACTACAATTAGAGATAAAAATTGAAGACTTATCAAAAGCACTTATAGTTAGCTAGGGAGGACAGAGTAGTAGCAATCATAGAAGCATAAGTAGTGCGTAGAGTCAGAGTCAGAATCAGATTCAACCAAAAATCACCAAGAGGAGGGACTACACAAAGAAAAATCGCATGGGTAGACAATACCCTTAGGCTACCTGAGTTTTAGGGATTTGGGTCAGAGGATCCAAAAAAACATCTGTTTGTCGGTGAAACAATTTGGGCCACTAATAACGTACAAGATGTGGCTGTGAATATTGCGCAATTAGCGACAAAATTTATAGTTCATGCATTAGTTTGGTACATGAAGCTATAGAGTATCATGCCTACAACACATGACATGACTTTGGCAGAGATAAGGAAAGTGTTACTAAAGGAGTTCAAGAAGCCAAAGTCGAAGTCATAGTACATCATAGAACTGAAGGAGATTAAACATGTGAAAACATAGTAGGTATGGGATTTCGATCTGAGGTTTAAGGATGTGATGGGTAGACTGAATTTTTAGATCCTCGATCAACAACATCAAGAATGGTTTATTTCAGGGATTCTACCATACATTCATAGGCCATTAATATAATAGAAGATTGCATCGTAACCTGAGGAACTAGAAATTGCAATGAAATTGGAATCATCTCCTGTAGGAGTTAGTGGAGGGATGGCACAAGTTTAGACGCAGTTGTCTACATTGACGATTCAATTGGTAGAAATTACCAAAGGGAAGGAGAAATGAGAAAAGTATTGTGTACCAAGTGTAGGACCGAATGCCATCACAAGGACGAATGCCCAACATTCGTGCAACATTTGGCAACTGGAGTGCCAAATCAATTACCAGGTGGAGGGTATTGCAAGATAGGTAATAAATGGGGCCATCATCCAATTGAGTTTCCATTACTAAAAAAGTATCAGAGTACACCAAGGAACTTTTTTTTCAATTTTTGCAAGTCTATGGGACATGACGAGAAGGATTCTCACACATTCGACTTGATGAGGGAGCACACATAGAATATGTACATGATTCAAGAGGAGAATGATGTAGAGGAAGGGGGTGGTTTCAATATAATAATCAAAGAGACTTCAATCCAGGTAACAGAGGAAACTTTGGTAAAGGTCGAGGAAGATGAAATTTTGTTAGAGGAGGATGAGGACCGATAAAATGTTATAACTGCAATCAACTGGGACACTTGTCTTGTGAATTCCCAAATCCGTGTACAATGTGCACATACTGCAAAGCATTGGATCATGCGATATAATATTGTCCGCAACTAGTTGTAAAATGGCAGGCTAGAGGTAGCCAGAACCAGAATCAAAATCAGCCGAGAAACACAATGAAGGACCAAGAATAGCAGTTGTTACGCACAAAGGAGGTAGAATAAGAGCTGATATGATGAATGGAGGAAAATAGACAGAGAAATGGGTAAGGAAGTTAATAGGGCCCTTTCCAACCTTTTATCCTCAACAAGAAAATGAGACATATCAGAGAGAAAGAAAATAAGTACTTGGATAGGATTGGGGAGCACCAACATCATCTGCGCCTCATGTAGAAGATTGCAATGTGCCTGAGAAAACAACTAGAAAGGTAAGCACACTAACATAATTCTCGAGGAGTTGTGTAGAGATAATGAAACATGAAACTACATTGCGTACACTATATGACATGATTGATCACTGTACTAGAGGAAGGGAAACTCCTATCACACAAAGGATGGTAAATCAGGTACTGCGCAAGAAGAGAACCAATGGAGAATTCAGACTTAGTGCGCAGATTGGGGAGTATGATGTGGATACTATCATCTTGGACTTCGGATCCAATGTGAATTTTTTACCTAAACAGACATGGGAGATGATGGGAAAACATAAACTAGTATGGTCTCTTGTTCAGTTAAGGCTTGCGAATCAACACAAAATAGTCCCGATTGGTCGTTTGACAGGAGTACCTATGAACATAGATGGGGTACGCAACATGGCAGACTTTGAAGTGATTGAGATCATGGACGACAATCAACCATATCCAACACTAATGGGACTGGAATGGGATTTTGATAACCAGTCGATCATTAACTTGAAGAGGAGGGAGATGATATTTGAGTTTGGAGATTTGAAAGTTACTGCACCTTGTTGATGATTAAAAATGCAACGATGAATACTATGCTCACAAATGATTGCCAAGCTCTATTAATTATTTATATTAATAATAAGCTAGTAGGTGGGACCCCCTTGTAGACTTGTGGTGCTATGATGGATATGCTGCGATTATGTTTTTGCTATTGTGATGGTACCAACATAGTCTTCTACAGTTCGATGTTTCAAATCATGGTTAAAATGTTATGGTTACATTAGATGGTTGGTTGATTGATGCATGGCACTGGATGGTTTTGATGATCACTCTCATATTATGTTAAGGTTTCCCTGCGGATGAAATGATTATTACAAGTTTTGTTTTGATATTGCAATTAAATATGGCATTAATTGGTTTAAATATGATCTTGATACGGGATGATATTGTAGCTCTTTTAAATAAAAGGACTATACACAAGCTCTAATGCTATGTATGATTGTGACAAAGGAATGGTGCACAAACCCTTGTTGCTATGGTTATGCACCTTGTTGTATGTCATATGTGGATGCACATGGGGTAACGTTATAGCAAATTGCTATTTTTTTTAAAAGGTTTGACATTACCAAGGGTGGCACACTATGCAAATGGGATATGGATGTTACATGTCGAAATTGCTCAGATGGATAAGTGTCGCATTGTCCCTATCAGTCGTCGTAAGTGTCGCATCTTCCCTACAACTTTTGCAAGTGTCGCAAGTTGATCACTAGTGTCGCAAACAATGTGCAGGCATGATGCCATAATAACGACACTAAGGAAGCACTTATGGCACATCACATGACTGATTTGAAGGAAGAGAACTGGTTTACTGGGATCAAATGAATCTTGACACCTGAAAGGAGCCTTGAAACAGAGGTTTGGAGAGGGAACGCTCCCCTAATTCAGCTGCAAGAGCACTGGCGCTCCCCTATAATGTCTTAGGGAGTGTTATAACGCTCCCCAGACCCTTTTGGAGGAGCGTTGTCCATCTTAAGAGTGCTGGCGCTTCCCCAGGGCTTGCCAAGGAGCGCTACAACGCTCTAAAGGAGCGCTCCCTATTCTGGGTCAGTTGTTAGCCCGTTGAGGAGAATTAGGGAAGGAACATTCGAGATTAGGAGGCATTTGTGCTCGAATTATTGTTTTCATCAACAGATCCCTGATCTATGGAGAAGGTTCCCAACTGGTTCTAAACATAACTCAAGAGGTTAGGCTCCTCCCAACCTATATAAACAGGCTCTATGATGGTGGAAAGGGGGAAGAATTGAATAGGTGAAACTTATGATCTTGGAGGAAACTTACAGTCAGCCAAAGGAGAGTGATCAGTGAAGCTGATGTTATCCAGGTCGTGGATCTTTCAGGCAAGGGTTAGATGAAGAGGACTTGACGAAGTTGTCGTATTCGCATCTACGATTGTAAGTACTGCTGTCGTTATTCTCATTAATATGATACGCTTGGCCTGTTTCTTTCTAGTTTGTGTCTGATGTTACATGAACTTATCATTTAGTGATAGATCTGTTTTCAAGCTAATATCAATAGAGTAGGAAGTGGTCATATCTTGTTTTGCCCACAGGACTCAGCGAGAGGCAAAGGATTGGAGCGCAACTCGGAGCGTGCAGGGACAAACGTCGATAACAGGTACTTCTATCATCCTTCCTTCTCATGTGTTAGTTTAGATAGATTTGAAAGAAATTCAGTGTCCATGATAAGCATTTTTCTGTCTAGGGTT
>ML787267.1:230903-253286 GCA_009831015.1 Picea engelmannii
GTAATGTTATTTTATTTATGTCGGCTTTAGGCCATTAGTTGTAATTATACCTCCTAGTCTCCTATATATACCAAGGAGACATTTTCATTTTGAATCATATTGTACTTGAACATTTAAGTGGGGTAAAAGGAGGTTGCCCCATCACAGAGGCTTATTATCTAAAATTATCTCTTTTTCAAGGCGTTGAGTACTTTTTCTAAGGTTTTTCTATGCTATATTGATATTTGGTTCTTAACACATGAACCCTATCACCCCCTCCTCATTTGGTGATTATTAAATGGTTTGTTATGGATGGATTTGCATGTATCTCATGTCAATTTCTGAGCTAATTTTTTATTCATGTAAGAAGAATTTCATGTATGGTTTATTAAGGGCTTAGTTACTAATGAATTGTTTCTATAGGATGAGTTTCTTCAGTAAGGGCAACCATGGCAGAAATAACAGAGGTCGAGGAAACTGGAACAGAGGGTATAGAAGGCCTATATTTTCCAATCATTTTGATGATGATCCCTAGGAATTGAACCAATTTTTCCAAGTTGGGTTCTTTTCCTGGATCGGGAAAGAAATAGTACAAACTTGACCATAGAGACCCCCCTTCCAGCCTTAGAACATCCCTGGAATTCGTATGCCTCCTCATGTGTCCTTGCAACCAGAAGTCCCTGCAAATGATGGATGGCAAGAGATTGTCAATCCAGTTGTCTCTCACCATCATAGCTGGCCCAAATTGTCATTACCCCCTCCACCACTTGTCAATCCTAATGTTCATATTTCCCATGTTCATTCACCTGTTCAGTCCTCACATGCTAGTAAAAGACTTAAAACTGATGTCCCCCGTGTGCAAGATAAAGGCAAAGTTGTTGCCTCCCCGTCCTCTCCCTCAAATGACTACTCAAAATATGTGTCCTCCTGCATGCATTTGAAGGATGATTGTTCCCATGTAATCAGTGAAATACAACCTCGAGGTTCAAATCAACCACATGCTAATTCCGGGAAATCAAAGGTGGACAACAACGATAAAAGAAAATTTGCCTCTCAAAGTGGCAAGTATGCCTTTTAATTTATGTGTTTTTATGATTGATTTGATGAAGACAATGGTCTGCAGAAAGTTTGGACAACACGATTTTTTTGCATAATGTGGATATTTATATATTTTTGGATATGATTTAAATTATTTTTTATATTTAAATATTAAATTTTGAAGGTATCTAAGGGATTTACAAGGGTGGCATGTGTCGAAATGATTATCCATTTGTGTTTTATTTTATAATTTGAAAAGAATAAAAGATGGGAGTCACAAGGGGTCCCGCCTACCTATTTATTATTAATTAAAGACCCTTAACTATTATCATTATTATTATTTCTCCTAAACTAAATTAGTTCATTCAAACTAACTTAACTAAAGAAAGTAGTTGAACTACTTCAACTTATTTGGAAGGCATACAAGCTAAATGAGAAGGAGAAACAAGAGGAGAATAGAAGGAGAAAGCAAGACTAAGGTTTGCTCTTTTGATTTCATGAGATAGTTCAGTTTTCATTCATTCTTGAGTTTATTCAAAGCCTAATTCTCTTTTTGACAGTAGGGTCCTATTGTAGACAACAAGGTTCAAGATTGAACCAAACCATTCAGATGCATGTTTTAGAGGTGTTGATCCATCCTTAATAGTCTGTGTATTCTTGTCTGTTTGTGGATTAAGTTTCATAGCTGATAAAGGATATTTTGCTGAGTCAAATTGGCAACAATCTGTGGCAAGTTGATCCATATTATAAATTTCATTTTTTACTTCTTGTCAAAGTCCTTTTGTATAGTGTTCATCGTGGGTCTCTAAATTAGACTTTGGTCCATGGCCTCACAAGGGTTTTGTAAAGAGAAAAAGACTTTTGATATCTTGGAATGAAATAAATCGGATTGTTATTCTGTCTCATTTATGTGTATTTATGACTTGATTACTTTTGCCTTTGATCTCCATATTTACTTTCTGTAATCTGTATACATTTCAGAAACTTATATAAAATTTTATGTTATTTTGCAACATTCTTTTCATTAATAAATCAACCTAAACCCTTGTAATTAATACTTGTGGATTGGGAAAATATTTTTGAGGCTCTAAAACATAGGGTGACATTCCCAACTATCTTTTCCTAGCAAGGAAAGATTAAAAAATGATTAAGTAAGTGTTGGTAGCCAATTCACATATTCTACTGTCCTTATAAGCTACCTACACCAATGTTTTGCAAACCTCGATTTTTGTCGCAATTCTCAAATAAACGACACTTTTATTTTTTGTGCTATTTACACACTTACCTTCGTTCTTGTTTTCACGACTGTAAGCCTGAAAACTTGGTCTTTTGAAGTCGCATTAAAATCTTTATTGAATTTTCGTTATCATTCTTGTCGATATGACCATTGCGTTTGCATTTTACTTATCATTATGCAGTTGGCAAATCCTTTTGATCTATACTCATTTGACATTCTTTGATTGATTATGTAATTTTGTTTCATGAGTCATTGAGTTTGTGATGCATTGGTGATTGGATTCACATGTTCTTTGATTTATCTACTTGGCACATTGGTATACATAAAAATGCATTGGCACATTGGTTAAACTATTGGCATGAGTCGTTCTATACACCGCATGTCACATAGTCAAACCATTGGTATTGGTTTCGATTTGTGTGTTTGGTTTTAAAACTATGGCATAACTTTTGATTGCGCAAATGGTTTATCCACTTACCAAAGGTTTTGATTGATTGATTGAAATGGCATGGTTGTAACACATATGTGTTGTGATTTGAATAGTTGAAAGAGTCGACAGTTGTACCATGGTAATGACTATTCTGCATGGCAGAAATAGCTCCACCACCTTTGCACGATGTCATTAATGCTTACTCCTATCCCTGTTTCACCTCTGCTAACATCGGGTAAGCCTTGAGCATTCTGCCCCTGCGTATGCTATGATTCAAACCCTGGTTCATTCACATCATCCACCGTGTGCTCTTCCCCATGGCACTGGTGGTGTGAATTGAGCCGAACGGTAGTCAAGCCTTGCTACTGTTCGATAACGCATGGAAATATTTGCAAGATAATGGTTGGCTCACCTTTGTACAGCGGTTTGAGGGTTTTAATCTGTTTGTTGCACAGCAGTTCACCCTGACTTTTGATGGCTGTAGAGCCAAAGTAGGTGACATTTAGCTTGAAATCAGTGAAGAGTTTATTAGCTCTGCCACAGGGTTAGCAACCACGGGCCAGCGATGGTTTAAAAAATCTAAAGTTGAGGAGGTTCCATGGCCACTATTGTTCGTCTCATGAAAGGTTACATCCTGTGACAGAGGTAGGCTGATTTCCATGCTTAAAGCAAGGTGGCATGATCTTTTGATAGTGGTTAAACAATTCGTGACCTGTGAGGGTCGGTATGGACTGGTTTTTCTTTATCACCTTCGTTTGTTAATGAATTTCATGGGTTATCCATTGAATATGCCATTTTACTTCCAGCGTAGCCTTTATAAAATGGCTAAGAGGTTTAAATGAGAGAAGGCCGATAGTAGCTTGTTACACCATGGCCTAATCAGAATCATCATTGTTCACCACTTAAATCTTCACAGTGATAGTTGGCAAGATTTTATCTCTCGAAATGGTTTTGTTGATACAGAGCCTGTCCAAATTGACAAGCCTGTGGTTAGTGAAACTAAGGTCGAACCACCCGTGCCTCTCCATGTCCTATTGCCCTCTCCTAAACCCTTGGTCGACCCTGATATCGATCTACCCGACGTCTTAGCAGACAAGGTTGAGGCTGTTAAAAAGCTTGTGAGCAAAAAGGTCAAGGGAAACCCTACTGTCAGTGACAAAGGTAAAAATAATGCTTGACTTATATTGAGACTTGCTAGGAATAAACCTAAACCTAGTATTGATCAAAAGCCCATAGTCCTCAGTGAAGACTTGGACTCTGACATCGAATGCTTCTTGGTTAGTGAGTACCCTTACTCCCAAGGTCTGTGCTCTGAGCCACCCTATGACTTCATTTCTAATTTACCCCCTTGCCTAAGGAACAATCCTAGTTACCCAGGGATCAAGATACCTAACGAAACTCTCAGCGTTTTAAACAAACCCTCACTTGCATTTTCGAAGCACGGGCAATCATCATGTGACCAATGCAATGTATGGTTGGAACACTACTATACTGACGTCCCCTTATTACAATCGAAAACCAAATCATTGGAAAACCAAGTTGCAGTGTTGACAAGCCAAAGGGATAAGCTTCAAGCAAATGATAAGAATCAGAAAATCGTTGGTTCCATCGTATTTAGGAATGTCGAATCGGCTATAGCCTTCGTGAATTCCAAAATGTCATGACCAAGTTGTTTGCTTATCATCCAGGTATGAATTTCGATATCATTTTTATTTTGTGAATTGCTAGGATTAATATAATGATTTGAGTTTTGTTTTCAAATAACTCTGTCCATCATTCGAAATGACTCTGTCATAGTTTTGTGGATCTTGTACATGGTTTTCGTTTTGCTAAAATTAAATGAAGTTTTGATTTGGCTACACGATTTGGTCGTGCCCAGTTTAGCAATTGATTGGTTTTCATCGAGTTGGATTCGTTTTGAATAATTCTGTTGATTCGAATTAACGAAATCAATTGGTTTTACTTTCAATTGGATTTTGTTTGTATATGATCTAAACAGGAATTTTTTATGCTAAAATTAGAGCACGACTATGTTTTGATTTGATATGATTTCGTTGTATGATTTGATTTTTGAAATGATTTCATAGGATTGAATTGGCTTGATAATTACAATGTAGTCTATTAAATTGGAAAAACGACTCTATTTTGTCAGCGTTTCCGTTTGGATTTGGATTATATCTGACCTGTGCAAAAGATCTCTTCGCTGAAATTATGGAACTGTGTTGATTCAAAATGACTATGTCAAACTCCAGCTATTCGATTCGCTCTTATTTTGATTGGATTGTTGCATATCTTGAGTTGGCACGATTGTTTTTATGATTTAGATTCGTATTGAAAATAGACTTGATGCCGATCTGTTGATTTTAATTTTCAAAATGAGTTTGTTAACTCAGATCGACTTATGTTATCTCTGTCGAATTCGTATGATGAAATTTGGTTAATAGTTCATTTTGAAATGAATTCAAGTAATAATTTCGTTGAAAATCAATCGATTTTGTCTGCCCCAATTAGCAATAACAAACGATTGGACGAATCTCACAGACCATGTTATCAACTGATTGATCCCATTATGATTTCGTTTGTGATAATTTGCACACCAGTTTTGATTTGATTCGCTAATGGCATGGATCGTTTGTTTATGTTAATACAGTTATATCAATTTGAAAATGATCTTGTTGTTTTCGTATGGATTAGATTGTGTTTCCTGTTGATGGATAAGGCAGTATAAACGATTGCCTATGATTTGTTTAACTGTATCGATTTCAATTTGATATGAAAACGATGTCATTACTGTTCGATACAATTTTGTATACCTGAATTGGTAACGAATTAAATAGAGCGTACCCATCTTTGTAGTCATTTGATTGATCTTAGTCTTGTTTGATCTTAAATTAGTATAACAATTTCGATTTGAATGAGGCTTTTAGCAATCAAATATCTTTTGATAGTTTGAATTATATTTTCTAAGATTTGAATTGATTTTTAATACGATTATGTGGTTGATTTAGACCAGCTACAAAATCGCAAGATTCTGTAGCTAGTCTTTAGAATCAGATTTTTATCATTTTCATTAGCAAAATATCCTCTTAACTTGTCATTTTTGACCTATTTCAGGTACATTCGAATTACATTGGGCATGCTGGACAGTATAGGAGATATTTGTGTGATATAGTTTTATTTTTAAGTTGTTAGTTTGAGTTAGAGATAGGAACTTGGGATATCATCCCAGATTTTCTGTAAACAGTTTTGATAACTTCCACAAGGATGTTTTACCCTGTAGGAGGTCTTTAAATACTTATTATTTTTTGTAATAAGGATCATCCTCACTTGTGGGAGAACCAGGCTATGGATTTCTGATATAGACTGAGACGAAAGTTGATGTTTTGTTACAACTTTCGCTTTCAATATATCAAACTTTTGTTTCAAGTTTATGCATGTCAGTTTGCAGTTGATTATAGACTACTTTAGCTATCATAATCTATTGCAGGATGATATGATTTGATTAATGTGTTATCCATATTTGATCTCTTTCATTATTTAAAAAGTACATCAATTACTTTGTTTCAGTTAATGAATCACAGATTTCTCTTCTTCGTTAATTGAATCATTTCGTATAGATCTTTGCATACAGGTTTATCTAACTGTGAAGATTTATAAATCATAAGATTGTTGTAATTTTTATGTCTTGTTTGTCATGTAATCATATTTGAAGAGCACTGCAGCTTATCGTTTACGACAAGCTCCTGGATAATTCGGTACGGGTTTCCTCCCTCTAATCAGCTAAGACAATCATTACACACAGGACAAACCTGGAGCGGTACTTCAGGTCAGTTTTTTTTTTTTTAGTATTTAATAGTTTATTTGTTAGTATAATTTAAGTAGTTTAGTTAGATATATGTGTAGTTTAGATTTGTAGTTAGAGTTAGTATTTTAGTTGTTTAGTTTAGTTAGTTTTTGTTTTATTTCTTTTCATAAAATTATAAAAAAAAAAAAACAATAGCTCTCACTGTCTTAGGATAGAATGCAAATGAGTTTTTCAGGTTTTCATTCAAATCTGTAAATTGTTAATATTGTACATTTTGTGAATAAGATTTATTTCTGTTAATAGTTAGATATTTGATTTCTTAGAGTTAGCATAGTATTAGATGGTAGATTGTATATAGAATAGTTAGATTTGTTTTAGTTTGTTTTAATAGTTTCTTTTAGTTAGATTAGTTAAATTTAGAGTAGTTTTCTTTTGTTTCCTTAGGACTTAGATCAGCTAACGGAGCCGCTAAACCCGTCAGGGTGGTTCATCCCAAATGGATTGGGTTATTAGACAACCCCGGACTGGTTCCACTCTTCCAGTTGACGGACGGTCATTTTCGCCCGTCAACAGTAAGATAATTCATATATTTTCCTTAACACACCCTTGGACCCATCAGAAGGAAAGAGATACATAGATCCAACCGGAGGAAATGACATTGACAATTTATATAACATGACTGCGTGGAGGGAGGATTATGTGAACTTGAATGTGGATGGTGTGCTAGGTTGGATAAGTATCAATTGGAGAATACCAAGTTTTCACAAATAGGAGATTATAGGAGTGATGATACAATATAGAAGATTGTAGACTTACTGTGAGAATATCAAGACCTATTCCTAATGAAATTTTCAGAGATGAAGGGGATAGCCAGAGACTTAGGTGAGATGGAGATTCCACTGAAACCGGGGCTTAAGCCAGTGTGACATAATCCTCTGTAGTAATTGCAGTTGTAGAAAAATGTGTTGAAAGGTTTCAAATGAATTAGGTCACCTTCTTGGTGAATTGATTCTTGCAGGATTGCATTGAGGCCCAGGAAAAGGGCACGGAATTCCACTATGCATAGTTGTTGATTTTGATTGCACAGGTTGGTTGGAAATAACTAGGTTACTATCAACACATGCACATATTAGGAAGAGGAAATTTGGCTGGGAGATATGCCAACTTATGGCATGCGATGATTAAGAGAAGAAAAAATGACACTAATGCCAAATTTTATGTATACTTGGAAATTATCACACATCTAGTTGCACATACACCGAGCATATAAACAAAGATGGTAGAAACATATAAGGCTATAATGTGTTTTAAATCAGGCATGCACCACATGTATGTGCATGCTAAGAAGGATCCAACGCACCAATGGTTTCCCACCAGTTATAGGTTAACCACAAAGAATGTGTGTTTGATAGTGAATGACTGAGATGATGGATGGAAAATCCCAACACAGAAAACAAGGAAATTAGAAGAGGAAGAAGAACATTATAAAAGTGATGAGGAACTAGATGACAAGTAATTGAACGAGCAAAAAAATGGTGCAAGAGATATTCCTGGCCCATCCACAACAAAAGAGAAGCAAGCATTCCCAATAGTAGGGGAAAAATGAAAGGACAAGGGGAAAGAACCGATAGGAGGGGCACACAAGAAGACAAAAGCGCATAGAGAAACCCCCATGTATACTTTAACCAATGATAATATGGACCGCATAGGATACCAAGTACGGGATGCCGCAGAATAAATAATGGAGGAAGCTACCAAAAAATAAGAATAACAACAACAAAGAGTGCATGATTAGTTGGAAGCACTCCAGTAGATGTTGGAAGCAACGAGCATCACCAAAGAGTGTAGGACCAAGGAAGCGTCTTCCACAATTCCAGGAAAGGAAGAAGAAAGTGTGCATCCAGTTTTGACCCAGTTAGCAGTCGAGAACATGATACTACAACTTGAGACAGATACATTGGAATTTTCGACGGTCGAATTACAGCAATAGGTAAATGCACTAGGAAATATGAACCTAGTTGTGTCAAGGATGTATATGCAATGAATACAATACTTGCAGCTAGGCACGTTGCAAGAAATTTAGAATAGAGGAGAGGAAGTGTAGTAGGAACTGATAAAAAATGATGGATGAAAGAGATTAGTCACAACAACAGTATGAGGTTACACTACAATCAAATAAATAAGTTGAATGCCAAGTGGCGAAGGTCATGAAGGATAAAACCAAGGCCAAGGAAAGGGTGAAGAAATCCCTCAGGGAAAAGGACGAAGAAGAAGGTATAGCGCAAAAAACCCAAGCAACTTTCCAAAAATTATACAAGGCCATTCCATAAGTCCCCATAGTAGCAGAGGCTACTATGGAAGAACACGTGTTAAATATCGGTGAAGTCATCAAGGGATTCAAAACATAGATTGAGGACTTACAATTATGGAGCATGTCTGGAACACCACCAGAAGTGCAAGAAGGAAGGGAGAGAATGACGATGACAATAGTCGCCAATATCAAGAAAGTAGAGGAAACCTGCACCAAAGTCTGTGAGGAGAGAGTATAGATATGGACAGAGTTAGTAGAGGATCTTGAGATGAAGGTTGCGGAAGCCCGATTAAGAGAAGCGCAAGAAAAGGTGCAACAAACTTCAGATAAGATAAATAATCTTCCACCGACGGAACGTATGAAATCCATTTTGTATCAGAGGAAGTCATACTTGGAAGTAGAGAATATGAGGGATCAAAAAAATATAATTCAACAAGGATTTGGACCACTCCAGGAAGAAGCAGTGAGGATAATAGTGGAATTGGCCACTCTGCAGGGAAAGGTCAAACATGAAACATATGAAGTAGAGGAAAAAATCATATCCTTCACTACACAAGGGGTTGAGGACATCGTAGAAACAAATTCCATGATAATCAAAGAAGTGGAGGTAGAAAATGAGACCTCCCAAATTTCATTGCGGCATGGAAGAGAAGGAAACAGGTGCTAGAGGGAAAACCCCCTATAACTATACCAAGGTTCTAACTACAAACATATCTATGAACTCCCTTAAAATAAAATATAATTCCTAAACTACCCCAAACACTCCAAAAATATGAACATAAAGAAATAGGAAAGTAGATCAGAAGCAATACCTTTAGTCCAACGTTCGATGTAGACCACCTCCAACTTTGTAGCTTCCTAGGCTACAAATCTCCTCCCAAATTTGATCTGCATCAACACTTAGGAAAAAAATGCTACAAATATTCTATTTCTACTCATCAATTAGGGTTAGATATAAATCATTATGCATAAATCAAATGAAAGACATAAAGGTATCATTTGGGACAAGAAAAATATTCTTTTATTCAATATTCAAAGATTGGAAATTACAACCTTTGCAGGTTGACGCTCCGTGAACCTAGTCCGGTATCCTCTTGATATTGCTCCAAGTGAACCTTCCAAATGCATTCTCTCACAATGAGTTGATCACTTCAAGGGAAGGGAAGGGATTGTATGGGAGAAAAGGGCTAGAGAGGGAATGTTGAGGCAAGAAATCAAAAAAGGCTGTAAATACTTGGGCAAGGAAGGAAAGGGATTTGGGTAGAGTTTCACCATTCTAATGCTTGATATTGGAATGAGACCCAAAGACCTCCTTTTATATGACAAAAGGATAGTTATTCAGTTTGGGGATAGGCTACAACAGGTGAATTGGTTGGGAAACCTCCAATAGCCCTTTAACTCTGTTGAATCCCTTGAAACTTTTTATTTTTTGAAACTTTTTTAGATAAACGTGGGATATTTAGTATGAAACTAGCATATGTACGTGGGCTGTCTAGAATCTAGAAAACATATGTATGCGGGAAGTAGTGTAGCAGGGAATGTAAATGCTCCAAAAAATGGTTTTTAAAATAGATTTCCTTAGTAGAAGTTTGGAAAAATGTGTAAGTAGAAAGGCCAATTCCATGTATGCATAAGTAGGGAATTTTAGGGCTATAACAGATGCCCCCTAATGTGTGAGGTCATAAGAGAAACTCATGGTCATAATACATTACAAAATATTCACCAAAGGGAATGCACAAAGTCAAGTGAGACTACGACCAAAGTTTAGGAGGTGCCATCTGCAAAACAATAATTATCTCTCTAAGGAGGGCATACCCATGCTCAGGATGAACTAATCATGGCTTCCAATAAATTATACTGCAGATCCATGTCATATAAATGTATAAAGTGTATCCATGAGAAATACACAATGGATCTATATCTCAAAATCAGTCGAAGATATACAAGTACAATATGCATCTTCAAGAAGATAGTGACGCCTACGAATGGAGATGAAAACTTCATAGCTCGAGCAACAACTTCAAGATCTTCAAAACTCAAGCATGAGTACAATGGGAGTGTAAGACTCACTAATCTAAGGTCTTCAACAAGTCATCGGGAAAATATTGGAGGATGTCTATGATCAGGTAGAGAAATTCGTCGATTTTGAATCTGGACTTGACTGGACATACGGGATGATCAAACTTAGGAAGCGTAACATTGACATAAGTCGGCGATGAAGGAGGCACCATAAACTCTCCATATTTTTAGAAGAGTAACCAAATGGAGGAGGACATAACTCTATGTATCAAGAACAACTTCCTAAGGTCATACTAGATCCCAATGCTTGACGACCAAATGGAAGGATGTGCTTTGTCTAAGGGCGACTATCTTTGTTGCCGAAAAAAGAATGTATATTTCCCATCCCCTCTTTTTGGAATATTTGTTTTTTTTGTCTTTTCCAACTTTTAAAAGAGGTTGAAAAATAATAAAATAATGCTACATTACAAAGGAGGAATGAGTATCGCAAGCAAGCAAACTCGTTCCAAGCGCATGGAACATACTTATGCTCAAGGGAAGGAGACGTGTGTAGGATAAGGACACTCGAGGAAAATTCCTCCATGGGTCAAGGTGTCGAATCACAGAGGAAAACATTCTTGCAAGGCTTGCGTATAAGGAATTCTTTAAAGGTTCAGTTGAGAGCAACATGGAGCCACCATTAGGCCAAAGATGCAAATATGAGACCCGCAATGCATTTAAGCATGACACAACAAGACTCTTTCCATGTAAATTTTTACGATCCCAGAGAAGGAAATATCGATGGTTTTTTCACATTTAGAGAGTCTGCAAAAACACAAAAAGAAGACTCCAGGGAGTACCTTTTTTGAAATTAGTCCAATCTGTTTGAAAAAGGGATAAACTTGCACTGAAAGGACGTCTCTTCAAAACTGTTTTAACAAGTGTGACAAAGACAAGATCACTCGGCTATCTTTTCAATTTTAAGGAGTCTGAAAATAGCTTAACTATGGAATCACAACCTTTTCTAATTTTAGTCTCCTTAGCCCGGAAAAATATAAAATATAACATAGGAGAAATCTCTCGGCCAGACGAATCTCCTGAGGTGTACCTTTTTCCGCAATAATCTATTGGCTGGAAAAAGGGTTAAACTCATGCCAAGTAAATGTTCTTCTAGACCAATTTAACGAGTGTGAAGGAACAAGGTCACCCAACAATATTTTCATATTTAGGGAGTCTGAAAAGGGCTTAACTATGGAATTTGAGGGGTTTCATTTTTTGTAAGTAATCTCCAAGGTCCAAAAAAGAGATAAACCAAAACCAAGGAGAATGTTCCTTTTTCGAAAATGCAATTTGTTAGGACCGAAAAAGGGTTAAAATTATGCCTGAGAATACTCTTCTAGTGAACTGAAGTTCCTAAAGAATACCTTTATTCATAAAATTATCCATCCAGGCCGAAAAAGGGGTAAACTACCGCCGGATATATGTGCCTTCAAATTTAAATTTGGCGGGCGTGAAGGACAACAAGATCACTCGACGATATTTTCAATTTTAGAGAGTCTGAAAAGGGCTTAAAGAAGACTCCAGGTGGGATTCTTTTCTTAAGTAATCCAAAAGAGAATTAAAATAATAAATAATCTCTCATTAGATGTTGTTTTCAAAGTTTAAGCGAGCTTGAAAGAAAAAAAACCATTCTCTCAGGGAGTCCCTCAGTTATAGGCCAAAAAAAGATGAAGAAGAATGAGGCTTCAACACACTGTCATGGCGGGACTAAAAGGACTCTTGTTCCTATGAAGTACTTCAACATGGGAACCAAATGGAAAACAAGTCTCTAACTAGGATTCCCATGGAAGGAAGGCTCTACCACATAAAGAACGACACAGTTATCAGCAAGTAAGGGTAATGTCGCAACTCAATGAGTCGATCCTAAGGCCAAATGGACCAGGAAACAGATAATGCAAAAATTAAAGTAGGGAAAAACCTAACCTATATTCCAGTTTTGAGGTCAATACCTGTCATAACGAATCGATACGATGAAAAAAAGTCAAAGAAAAAAAGTCTCCAAGATCCTGCATATAAGACCAATAACACTCATCCAGAAGTTAATAAATCCAATATAGGTAGAAACTTCAGAAATAAGAGTTGTTATTGAATACAAAACTTGAAAACAACAAACTTGGACTGTACAATATGGTACAAGACACCGCATAGCCTTATAGATTATGCATAGTATTTGTTCAGGTATATCCCACTGCTAAGCTCTGACCAAGAGTCTCTTCGATAGTCAACTTGGAAAGTCTCCCAAAAGGGAAGAAAACACAAACCATGGTGTAAGTCTTCCCACGTTATAGAAACCATAATCATGGCTTCAAGGATAGCCTCATATGAAGGCAATTCAAAATCCGAGAAATCACACAAATGAGGGTCGATAGTCCTAAAGAGCGAAGCAAATTGACCATATTCCATATTACAACGAAGGTTCTGGTCAGGACTGGCATAGTTTATCAACAAAGAATCACAAGCATGAGGGCTTGAAGATATACAAACAGTGAGATCAAACTCAAAAGGAGACTCAAGATCACTCAGACCAAGAGGGGGAAGCAAGGGCTCCCATGCCCCCATTGGATAAAAAAACTGATCAATTTCTGAGACCATGTCTCGAGATGGAAAACATGATTGTACAGGTTCCTACTCAGAAGCAATTGAACATCGAGGATAATATGCCACATAATTAACCTGTGGTAGGGTAGAGTCTACATGAATACTAGGAACATATAAAGGGGTAGCCTGAACTAACACCGAATTAGGATGGTGATTATCAAATTCCAACTGGTCGATAGTGACAATGCTTCCATTGTGAGGTAAATTCATCACCCAAAAGAGCGTAGACACCACAACGTTCATAGAATATACATAATCACGCCCGAGAAGCATATTGAAATCTAACGGGCCTTGCACCACTATAATATCGACAAGGACAGTCTTCCCACCTAACGAGATAGGAAATTGAGGAAGAATCCCCAAATACTCACTAGGACGTCTGTCAAAATCCAACAACTCATGCGAAGAAGACACAAGCTCAAGAGAACCCAAAGATTTCCAAGCTGAGGAGGATAAAATATTTGCAGAAGCTCCTTCATCTACAATACATTGATAAATGTTTTTTGAATTAAATTCAACCCTTATTTGAAATGGTGTAGAAGAAGGAAGATTAGGTTCAACAAGGTCATTCCAATCAAAGGAAACCATTCTAGGAATTTAAGGGGGTGTGCCCAAAGTGAGTGGAACTCCCCCTTGTTCTAAATGTACTGAACTGGAAATGCTAAAAACATAGCCGGTAGACACATCACTCCCCAGGAGAAGAGTGGGATCAGCCAAAGCTTGCATCAGCATTACCACTTTGGTAGACTCAACACTCTCCAAGAGAAGAGTGGGATCAGCCAAAGATTGCATCGACATGACCACTTCCTCAATCACTAGCTGAATAGGTTGTGAGACAACATAGTCTGAAGATGCATCACCCCCCCAAAAGAGGAGTGGGGTTGACTAAAGATTGCATCGACACAACCACTTCCTCAACCACTGACTGAGTAGGTTGTGAGACAACATGGTCTGAAGGTGCATCACCCTCCAAAAAAGGAGTGGGATCGACCGAAGATTGCATCGAAATGACCACTTACTCAATCACTGGCTGAGTAGACTGCGAGACAACATGATTTGAAGGCGCATCACCCCCCAAAAAAGGAGTGGGATCGACCGAGGATTGCATCGGAATGACCACTTTCATCAACCAAAGGCTGAATAGAATGTGAGGAAACCTCAGAAGACTCAAAATCAGAAGAGCTTGCAGACATGGACCACAATCTTTGTGCCTCTCGAAGGCCAAGGCATAAATGAGTAAGGTGATCTCCCTTGCAAAGCTTACAAGGGAACTTAGGCTTACATCCTATCCATATAGGTTTCTCAACATAATCGATGCCCCCAACATGACTATCAGTGGCTGGTTTCTTGTCCTCAACATGACTCCCAGAGGTTTTTGACCTATCTCCAACATGACTCATAGAGGTTGGTGATTTATTCTTCCTATTCTTCCTCTTTCTATTTCATTTAGACTTTTGGTTACTAGTAGCTATACTTTCACTAGAGAAGGTAGAAGGAGGAGGAGGAGAAGAATTTGTTGATGAAGGAACATAAACATGATGCCCATGAGATAAGGTACTTAGCTGAGAAGAACCAAGAGCATTCAAGACATTTGGAATGGTACCCAACCAAACTGGTAGTCCCACATTCAACTCAGGAATGTACAAAGTGGCCATCAAAAGGACACCAACATTTCCAAAGAAAGGAAAAGCACAACAATCCCCTTGCAAAGGGGCTCCTTGGTTTGTATCGTCAGTAAATTTTTCCATGAATATCTTATGCACAACTTCTTCCCTTGCGGGATCGTTCAAGTCCGTAAAAGTAACACACATTGACTCTAGCGAACTAGTGGTATAAAAAACAACGCCTATAAAGAGACAGCTCCACGTTTCTAACTGCAAGATCAAAAAGTCCTCACGATCAATGGAGTGGGAGGTATACCACCTTAGTTTAGAGACCCAAATTAATGACTGATTAACTCACTATGGAAAACTAGGGAGCACAACGAACACCACTAAAATTTCCTAAAGGAAAATCAAGAAGACAACTAACTAGAGGGAAGGACAGTTACACCAATCGATGCTAGAGAAACTTACCGGTGCAAGTGAAAATCGAACACATAATCACCCTATGGGTATACTCTGTAAAGAAAGATACGATGTTTTCCCTAGGTACCTCGGTATACCCCCGCAATCACCTATTTAATTTTGTAAAAATAGGAAACTAGGTTTCTAGCTCGCAGTCAGTCACCAGGCGGGTACAATAGATAGTCGAGTTGATCGAACCAAGAAAGATAACAAGTCTAAATCCCTTCAAGGTTTCCAAATAAAATGGTCCAGAAGACAACTAAGGATCTCTAATGGATTCGAGGTCCACGAGGCTTCGTAGGAAAATGCGATCAATATTGTTCCCAAGAAAGACCCTCAATATACAATCCCCACTATGCTTGGTCCGTCTTTGGAGGGGTTATCTCCTCTACATTTCCTTATGTGACCTCATGTTTAGCCCCTGTGTTAGAGGGGGGTCCCGACTAACTCTTACGATGTTGGAATTTAGACACTCCTTATCTCAAACTCCAATGTTTGTTTTAAATGGTCTTGAAGACTTTCCTCTTCACACCTATTTCAAGGCCCTAAAAGCCTAGACTAGTCGATGAACCCTATAAACAAAAAGTATAATTTATTTTAAGTTAAGCATTAATTTTAAGGCTTGATTTATGCAAAGGATGTGGTGTTGAAGGAAAATATCCCTACGGATAGGTAGATCGCCTCAAAGACTTCCTTTTAGATCTAGGTGGACTAGTGTGTGAGGAGGAAGGAGAAAAGAAGTACCTTTTACCAGTGTTTGTTCCTGCACACTCTGAGTTGAGCTCCAATCTTTCGCTCTTCGATAAGCCCTGTAGACAAACAAAGTACGACCACTTCCTACTCTATCAATATTAGTCCGAAATAGGTCTATCTATTAAAGAGACAAATTCATGTGAGATTGAACACAAATTAGAAAGAAACAGGCCAAGAAAATTATATTAATGAGGACAAAACATTGCTTACAGTCGTAGATGGATTGCAGCATTTTGGTCAAGTCCTCCTTGTCTACCCCTTGCTCAAAAGATCCACGATCTGAATGATGATAGCTTCACTGATTGCTCCCTATGAGATCATAGGTCTCTTTCTTCCAAAATATCTTTGTTCCAGCACCACTTATGAGATCATAAGTTTGGTGTGATTCTCTCTTTTCAGTCCCCTTTCACCATTAGAAAGATTTCTTATATAGCCTTGGAGAGGCTTTAACCACTTGAGATATCCTTGGGGAATTTGAGGATTTGCCTCCTTCAGTTGAGGATCTACCCTAAGATCATGGCTGGACTAGGGATTCAAATCCAACTGCCTTCCAAGAATGAAAAGATCCTTCCCCCATTCATCTCAACAACTCAATTGTTGCCCAGAATAGGTAGCGCTCCCTCAAAAGGGCCATCAGAGCGCTACAACACTCCCCAGTAGGCTTAAGGGGGGCACCACCGCTCCTAAAGACACCAGTGCTCCCTCAAAAGGGCCAAAGGAGCTTTATAACACTCCCAAACAGTGTAAGGGGGAGCACTAGCGCTCCCAGAAGAGGTATAGGGGAGCGCTCTCCTCCAAAACTTAGTTTTTTGAGTGTTTTCAGATGGCAAAAGGTTCATAAGCCTAGTTAACCTTTCCTCCTCTTCCAAATCAAGTGTTTGAAATGTGCCAAGTGTCCTCCTGATGTCGTTTACAGGCACGACATAGGCATCATGGAAGTATGCTTCCCTAACACTTGCGACACTTATGAGAAAAATGCGACACTTGCGACCTTTGTAATGATGACACTTGCGACACTATCAAAGTGAGTATTTTTTATGTGTAACAGATTGCCCCCCAAAGTATGAAGTTAGAAGACAGGAAATGATAACTAAAATGCTTTGTAGACTTTCAAGTAAGGGTATAGACGCAGAGAACCTGACAGAAGCTGCACACAAACATCCAACAAATATTATGACACGTTTCAAACCCAAGGCAGGCATACCTATGCTTGGGTGATCAAGACTTGCAAGATATGGCCACCATAAAATACACTGCGGATCCATAATTGTATTGATAAAAAGGTAGAGCCACTGAAAATACACTGTGGATCTATACTCTTATGACATGAACTGATCGTAGCCATGAAGAATACACAGTGGATCTACGAGATGACAAGACATAGCCACGACCAATACAAAGTGGATCTATGTAATAGTATATGTGTCATTGTTCAAGAGGAATTCCGTCGCAACCTGGGCAAAGTACATATCAGAGTGATCACTCAACCCAGGGTCTTCTTACCGATCCCAATGTAGTACGAATCTAACCATGTGAATAGATTTCCTAATGTCGAACATGGCAGAAACCACTTGATTACTGGTCAATGATGTAAACCATTAACAAGCGTGAGGAAGATCACCATTAATTTCAATGATTCCCAAGGTACTCTAGTACATTCCAAAGCATTTGAATGGATGAACTAAAGTTGAACATCTGTGGAATCATCCGATCAGAGGTCAATGATGTAAACCCACTGTCGGATGTGAGGAGGCCTGCCATTGAGGCATGCAGGTCCCAAAGTACTAATTGGTTTCTGAGGCTAGTTCCTGGATAATGAATTGAAGTCAACAGGAATAGACTCGTCGAAGGAGGGCCTTGATGTATCCCCCATCAATGACACAAAACAGACACAGAGATGTAATTGGTAGATCAAATGAACATGGACTGACACGAGTATTGATACAAGATATTTGTGATGGCTGACTCTCGAGGCGGATACTTCCCTTCAACGCTGAGGCACAACAGCAGAAACATGACATGGACCAAAAACTTGATGATGTAGTGGATGTTGTGACTTACGTCAGGTGACCCAAAGGAGTGAAGGAAACTCAAAGGATTGGCTCAGTGCAGAGGTTTAGCGGATTATAATGCGTGCAAAAGACAAAGTGTCATGTTCAAGGGTGACTCTAAGAGTTACTTGGTAATGTTCTCACAAAACTGCTTGGCTTGCTTCTTTCAATTTTTTCCCCCATCCAGATAGACGAGTACCTCTTTTTAATTTAACGAGCTCAAGGAGGATAACACATGCTCGATAAAACTCACCTTCGGTAAGTTCATCTTCCTTTGTTTAACGAACTGGAAGAAGTAAGGGTTCGATCCCGTATGGGACTGACGATGTTTTGTTTAGCGAGTCCAAAGACAGAAAACTCGAAGGTTTTTCATGATTATAGAGTCTGGAAAAACACTTAAAAGAGAACTCTCTCAGTTCCTTTTTCGTAATGTAGTCTGACGAGAACGAAAAAGAGATAAACTATCGCTCAACAAACATTTTCTTCAAATACTTTAACGAACGTGAAGAGAAAAAGGTCGCTCGGTAATCTTTTCATGTTTAGAGAGTCTGAAAAGAACTTAAAGATGGCTCCAATGTTGTCCTTTTTCGTAATGTTAGTCTTGCGAGGCTGAAAAAGAGATAAATTATCACTCGAAAGATGCCCTTTCAAACCGTTTAACAAGTGGAAAATGAAGCAAGATCACTCTACAATCTTTTCATGTTTAGAGAGTCTGAAAAGAGCTTAAAGAAGACTCCAGGGGGTTCCTTTTTCGTGTATCCATACAGGTCCAAAAAAGAGATAAAAGTCTACCCGGATGCATTCTCAGGTATTTACGAGCATGAGAAAGAATAAAGACTAAACTCGGTATGCCCCCAGCTTGAAAGCTAGTGGCTTAACTCCAAAAATATCATCAAAGGCTGGAGACATGCCCTCCAAGCTTCGATTCATTCACCGAAGGATAAGGGTGGATGAAAAGAAGATTCAAGAGAGGTGACTGTTTCATTTTTCAATGAGCTTGACACAGGAAAAGAACTATGCTCAAGACCTCTGTTTCATTTTTTAACGAGCTTGCCACAGAGAAGAGAAATTATGCTCGTGGTTTTGTCCGGATCATGGCTTCCAAGAGGATAATGCTCTGGAAGGGTACCATGTCAATGGAGAAAACATGGTCATGGCCTCCAGGAGATCTTCATTGGATGGAAGATAATCACTCGAGAAGGAACACATATCGAGGGCCGTGATAGGAGTAAGGAGATCAGGCTCCAATAACCCTACCGAAGAGATTACCATGTCAACTATCGGATCCAAATCATCGGAAGTTGAGGTCATGGGAGACAACGCCACATAATTGACATGCGGCGGGGGCGATACTGTATGCATATAAGAACCACTTAGGGAGGTAACCCAGTCGGGGATGATGAATGAAAGTTGATCAATAGTCACAATTCTTCCATCGTGAGGGAAAGATATCACACGAAAAAGGGTGGATACAAGAGCTTTCATAGCATAGACATAATCCCACCCAAGGAGTAAAGCGAAATCCAAGGGGTCTCGGACTACCATGACATCGATAAAGATAGTTTCCCCTCCCAAAGTTACAGGAAATTGAGGAAGGATCCCTAAAGGTTGACTAGTTCTTCTGTTAAAAGCTAACAGATTCTGTGTAATCGGTGCAAGTTGTGGACAACCCAAAGCGTACTGTTAGGACCATACAATGTACCTTTTTGCTCACACTTTTTTCTACCTTTACACCCTTGTTTCACTCACATTTAAACTCACATTATCACCTTACCCTATCTTTCCAAAGGTATACAACGTCTCTTCTCTTTACTATATGTTTAATCTGTTTTGCATATAATTTTACATTACTCTTGTACTTAACCGTTGATCAGAAATATATAAGTGTTGAAACAGTTTGAACCACAGATTAGCATTGAGGCATGTTCCTAAAACAATTAAAGCATGCAAACCCTGTGGCTGAAACAGTCTGTGGACTACGATGCTGAAATAACATCTCACACAGAAGAAGTTGTTACACTCTCCATGGTCTACGATGCTGAAACAACAACTCACACAGAAGAAGTTGTTACACTCTCTGTGGTCTATGATGCTGAAATAGCAACTCACACAGAAGAAGTTGTTACACCCTCTGTGGTCTACGATGCTGAAACAACAACACAAAGTTGTTACATTGACCACAACAGCCGCACCTTGAGCCAAAATTAACCATCGTTGTCGCGTGACCACGTGCTGAAACAGTCAGAACGCAAATCCCGTCGCTGAAACAGCATACAACAGCAGTAACGAGAAGACAAATAAAGAAATTGTTACTCCAGACGACAACAACACCTCACTTAGCACCTTTTCAACTATTGTAATAACATTCTGTTACAGGAGACTAGGATGTCCTATCCCAGTATAGAGATTTGATCCGACTAAGAATAGGACTCAGATGTACACATGTAATTTGATGATCAAATTATATCGAGGGGATTCTCCTCTTTAAATAAGAGGAAATCATCATTATAGAGGACCTTCTTTTTTGGATAAGAAAGGATTTACAGAGAGGGACGTGTTTTATTTCAGACATTGTAATATGATACAGTTGACAGATGAATAAAAGATTGTTCTGATCATTTCTATCTAGTTCCTCTCGTTTCAGGGGAATCTTGTGAGAAGGGAGGGCCCACCTTCTTCACAAGATTCACCCATTAGCTTTGTAGTGTGTTAGTGTTATTTTTGTTCATGGCTTGATTAAATTCTGTTTTTTTGAAACACTACTTTATCGAACTTTGTTTTGCTGAAACACTACTTTACTGAACTTTGTTACATTGTTTTCATATGATTCATGCTTGGGTAATTATTAATCATTCTAGTTAGCAATCCTGTTTGGTGAATTTGTGAAGGAGTGATAATCAGGGACAGGTGCTGAAGATTCCTTCTTGGGGAATAGGGCCATGTTCCCTGTTAAGAGATAGTTAGCCTTCAGTGTGTGTCAATTATTTCAATTAGTAATGAGTTCATGAAAGTGTGCTAATCGGAAACGGGTGCTAAAGATTCATGTCTGGGGAATAAGGTCATGTTCTCTGTTAGGTAATAGTTAGCCTTCAGTGTGTGTTAATCATTTCGATTAGTAATGAGTTCATGAAAGTGTGATGATCGAAAACAGGTGCTGAAGATTCTTGCTTTGGGAATAGGGTCATGTTCTTTGGTTACAGAATAGTTGGTCTTTCCTTTTGCAGTGTCCTGAAATATTTCTTTTCTAGGTTGTTATTTTCTTTATGTAATCCAGGATTCTTTGGACAATTATTTCTTTAAACATTGAACTCTGCAATAGATAGATTGCTTTCCTGTAATTCAAGTTAGAACTTCAGTTTTTTCAAGGCAAAGTGTGATTAATATGTTTTTACTACAACTCTAGGTTGCTTTTGAAATTGAGCATATATAGTGTGTGATTACCTTTGAAATAAACAGACTTCCCTGGGTTGACAATTTATGTAGCACTTGATTGTTTAGTTAAATAAGCAATTATAGTGACCAACATTTTGGTGCCGTTGTCGGGGAAGGTAATTATAGATTTCAAAAGCACTTATGATTTTTCAGATACAAAGATTGCATGAGAGGACGCGGAGACCCCAAAGACACTGACCCTACAGGTGGTAGGGGCAGAGGAAGGGGAGGAAGATGGACTTATATCGATGAGATCATATCAAAGTCTGAATCTGCTGCTCAACGACCAATCTCTCGAAAACCAAAATCCCAACCTTCATTTCAAGCAAACTTTGAAACAGGGAAAGAAGTTTGGAGTCCTGAGACAGTCGGGAAACCAACATGAAACATTGAGGACGGAGAAAGCGTAGCAGAGGAACAAACAGAAGAAAACATGGATGAGTACAATGAAGAATTGCATCATGAAGAACATGCAGGTCCTAAAGGAGAGGTAAATGATGAAAACTCTTTCTCCACATTAGGATTTCCTATTGGTGATCTTCCTAGAGGGGTAGCCCCCATGAAGAACATTCCACTCTCAGCACTACCTAACTTTCATGGTTTGTCTTCAGAGGATCCTGATGAA
>ML787267.1:263245-276818 GCA_009831015.1 Picea engelmannii
CTATTTCCAAAGAAGATTTTAAGGCTACATGTGTGGCAGACTCTCATTACCTCTTTTTAGAGGGGGCTCCTACCCCTCATTGCAATTAATTCTTTTAATTTAATTTCTTTAGTATTAGATTAGATTTCGTTTACTAATAATCCATGTCAGGAAATAACATGTTACAGTTTATTTTTGCAGATTCTCGATCAAAGGAAAGGCCTACTAAGGAAGGACGATCTTACTTCAAGAAGATCCAAGCTTCCCCATTGCTGAGACACCACTATTCAGCAACCCTTTGCCATTTTCCCATTGCTGAAACACCATTGTCCAACAACTTTTCGCCATTTTCCCCATTGCTGAAACACCACTGTTCAGCAACCTTTCACCATTTTCCCCATTGCTGAGACACCACTGTTCAACAACCCTTCACCATTTTCCCATTGCTGAAACACCACTGTCCAGCAACTTTTCACCATTTTCCCCATTGCTGAAACACCACTGTCAGCAACCTTTCACCATTTTCCCATTGCCGAAACACCACTGTTCAACAATTTTTCACATTCTCCCACTGCCAAAACACCATTGTTCCGCAATTGTTCACATTTTTCTCCATGTTGTTGAAACACCATTACTCAGCAACATGTCGCCACTGCTGAAACACTACTTCCTCAGCAGTATTCTGCAACATCACCTTCAACAAACATTTCTCTATTCTTCTTATGGTTGAAACACCGACTTTTCAGCATTCTCTGTCAATAAGCTTTTGCGCTCTCATACTACATTTTGTCCTTCCAGTAAACAAATCCATTATACAATTCCTCTAACAAATCAAAAAGTCTCTGCCATGGCTACTGCAGAACTATTATGGACAGGCACTATATTTTGTTTGAAGTACGAATCAAAAGGTAAAGGTGAGGTATGTAAATTTTATGTAAATACAATTAAGCTATAGTTAATGAGAAGATTCCAACTCATTATTACCACTCATGTAAAATCATTATTAACCGCACTTGAAAGGGGGGGAGGAAATATCGAAATTTTATACCATCATTTCACACGAATCAACCACCGTCATTCCTTTTTACCATCCTTTCGTTTGTTTCACCACCATTTGCATGCCTTCACCCGAAAAACTCACTCTGCATAGAAGCGGTTACTCGACTCTTTGACGCTGCATTTTACCAAGCTGTTAGCTATGGGAGGCTCTGTTATACGGTACGAACCCGCCACGACAGCCCTGTTAGAACTGTATCCAGAAGTCTATCAAATTTTTCTGCAGGCATGATGGCTCAGTTATTTTCAGAGGATCCAGGGATTTGATCTACAACAGGTTCTGCAATTTGCTCGAAATCTCCAAGAAGATCATTCCATTGTTCAGGGGGTTTAGATTCCAGTTACAGAAGAGGATATAGCATAGGTTTTGGATCTCCCTACCAATGGCATTCGCTTGTTCAGCCGCAAACATATCATCCTTAATGCCCAGCAATATTTCCTCTTTCCAGGGGAACAAATTGAACCTAAAGGTCGGGGTGTCTGACTTAGCTCGTTGCCGCCTCCATGGCCGAAAGTTGAAAAAAATTTCAAGCACTACCTTACCTGTGAAGGCCGATACCAGGTAGTCTACCAGTCTGATTTTGTCCTATTGTCTCATTTACGGCATGCTAGATTGGTGAACATTCCTTATTATCTTCTCGGATGTCTTAAAAATATGTCGCAGTACTGTAAAAAGGCTAAAGATCCTGCCCTTTCACTCACCCATGACCATCTCATTCAACTACTTATCCAAAATGGTTTTGCCCAACAAAACCCTCCCCTAAACAACCCACCCATAGACCCCCAAGAAGCTGTTGAAATTCCTGAAAATCTTCAGGAACAACAACCACAAAACCCTCCAGACCCTCCGGAAGTACCTAACAGTCCGCCTATAAACCCAATCAATCCAATTGACCCCCCTACCATACCAAGCCCTCCCCACATTTTACCAAAATCATCCACTCCTGCCATGCATATCCTTAGCGATGATTCTAAACCAGACAATTCTCCTTGTCCCATCATTGAGGAAAATCCCCCACTCAAAAGAAAACAAATTCCTTTCTTCCCACCCTTTTTACAAAGAAAACGAACAAGGGCCTCAACAAGGGCAGCCACTACTGCCACTGCCCTAAATCCCCAACCCATCCAGTTAAAACCCCGTGCACCTCCAACCTCCCAAATTCTAGAATCTTTACCTATTCCACCCATGGGCACTGAAACACAAGAACTAGAGGCCCAGTGTGTTGCGACATCATCCATTTCAAATCAAGTAGCTAAAACACAAGAACCAGCTATTCATCAAGTAGCTGAAACACAAGAACCAGCTACTCATTCAGTAGTTGAAACACAAGAACTAGCTATAGCTGTCACACAAGAACCAACTATAGCTGAAAAACAAGAACTAGTTGCTGATATTGATACCGAGACATAGGAATCAGAGGCCCAGGGTGCTGCAACATTACTTTCTTTACATCAAGAAGCTGGAACACAAGAATCAGTTGTCGATCCTGTAGCTGCTCCAAAAGAACCAACTAGTGCGGTTGTGACTGCTACACAAGAACCAGTCACCCCTCAACCAGAACCAACAATGGCCTCTATATTACAAGAAAATGAGTTCCTAAGGTCTGAACTGGAAGCCTACAAGCAAGAGCTAGCCATGGAAAAGGAAGCCTATGAGAAGGAACTTAAATTGTACACCCTAGCTCGCATAGAGACCATGTCGGAGGGAACTACAACAGAGAATCTGTGTAGAGAATATATGTGCAGTCAATGTGGGGACATCTATTATCAAGCAGGCTACAAGGTAATTCAAATTCCAATGCCAGGAGCTTCCCCTGCACCTACGACGTTTGTAGTCAAAGAAGAAAAACCTGTTGTTACATAAGAACCAGCAGGACCTTCCAAAATTAAGACTGAACCCTGGCCTACAACAAATGTCAAATCTAAAACCCCTGCCTTTGTTAATAAATATGTACAAACATTTCTCATTGATGAATCTTCCCCTCCTAGCCAGATCAATACCCACACCTTTGTGGAACAAACCACTCAGACCCTACCTCAGCCTACTACTTGCAACACTGAAACACAAACTCAGCCATGGGATGAGCAGGCAATAATAGAGAAATGGAAAAAAGAGTTTGTTGTTACACACGCCAAAAGCCTGCAGGAACACAGACAAATCTGGATAAACCATATCTATTCAAACTGGGAAGCTTTGGAGCAAACACGCCAGGAATCCCATGCCTATAAGAAACAAAATAAAGAGCTAAAAGGTAGATTGATCCTGATATTTGACTTGGCACAAAAGTTGTTGGCTGCAAGGAAACCATCTTGCAATTACTCTATGTTCCTCATGGAACGACTTACATTGTTTCAGATTAAATCAATCAAAGAAGGCAGACCCCATGCAGTGTTAAATCCAACAGATTTTGTTAAAACCTTTGCAGAAGCCTCTGTTATGGATCAACACCTCCTCTGTGAGGCATATTTTCATAATGAGGCCATCCCTGAGAACCGACAGCTTAAGCTTAACCCTCTTGTCAGTGACATCCAGATTCGGGCACTCACCTCCTTCCTTAACAATTAGATTATATGGCAGGATGACTTCCTAGCTGCCAAGCATAACGACGATAACTGCCTTCTCTGGATAAGGCCAGAACCACAAAATGTTTCCACCTTTGTTACAGAGTATTATTAGTTTTTAAAGAAACCAAGGATGACTCAACACATTCAACAACTACAGACAATAGTGCTTCAGGATTGTCAATAGTTCATTAGATCCACAGAGATTTCTGCCCTACAAGCAAATAACATGTTTTGGCAACAATCTACTGGGAAAACACAAGAACACAATCCTTTCAGCCCCACTAATCTTGAGATAGAAATCTCCAGGGTACCTAGCTACATCAAGTGTGTTCAGCAATGTGTTGAAAGCTAGATAGGGTATCAGTTTCATTTTCCTATCCTCTGGATGCCAGTAGAGAAATATCAAGTTCACTATAAGTTGCCCAAGAAGGAAAAAAAAACAGCTTGGCAAAGGTTACAATGCGTTCAAGGGTTCAGAGCTCCAATAGACAACACCTTCCACAGCTACTGCTTGAGTAACTTGCACGCTCAGAGTCAGTATCCAGATTCTGATTCAGACTGAAGTTGCCTGAGGACATGCAACATTTTAAATTGGGGGAGATGTTAGGACCATACAATGTACCTTTTTTCTCACACTTTTTTCTACCTTTACACCCTTGTTTCACTCACATTTAAACTCACATTATCACCTTACCTTATCTTTCCAAAGGTATACAACGTATCTTCTCTTTACTATATGTTTAGTCTATTTTGCATATAATTTTACATTACTCTCGTACTTAACCGTTGATCAGAAATATATAAGTGCTGAAACAGTTAGAACTGCAGATTAGCATTGAGGCCTGTTGTTGAAACAGTTAAAGCACGCAAACCCTGTGGATGAAACAGTATGTGGACTACGATGTTGAAACAACAACTCACACAGAAGAAGCTATTACACTCTCCATGGTCTACGATGCTGAAACAACAACTCACACAGAAGAAGCTGTTACACTCTCCGTGGTCTACGATGTTGAAACAACAACTCACACAGAAGAATTTGTTACACCCTCTGTGGTATACGATGCTGAAACAACAACACAAAGCTGTTACATTGACCACAACAGCCGCACCTTGAGCCATAATTAACCATCGTTGACACATGACCACGTGTTGAAACAGTCAGAATGCAAATCCCATTGTTGAAACAACCCGCGATTTGTGATGCTGAAACAGCATACAACAACAGTAACGAGAAGACAAATAAATAAGTTGTTACTCCAGCCGATAGCAACACCTCACTCAACACATTTTCAACTATTGTAATAGTATTCTGTTACGGGAGACTAGGATGTCCTATTCTAGTATAGAGATTTGATCCGACTAAGAATAGGACTCAGATGTACACATGTAATTTGATGATCAAATTGTATCGAGGGGATTCTCCTCTTTAAATAAGAGGAAATCATCATTAGAGAGGACCTTCTTTTTTGGCTAAGAAAGGATTTACAGAGAGGGACGTGTTTTATTTCAGACATTGTAATATGATACAGTTGACAGATGAATAAAATATTGTTATGAGCATTTCTATCTAGTTCCTCTCGTTTCAGGGGAATCTTGTGATAAGGGAGGGCCCACCTTCTTCACAAGATTCACCCATTAGCTTTGTAGTGTGTTAGTGTTATTTTTGTTCATGGCTTGATTAAATTCTGTTTTGCTGAAACACTACTTTACCGAACTCTGTTTTTCTGAAACACTACTTTACTGAACTCTGTTACATTGTTTTCATATGATTCATGCTTGGGTAATTATTAATCATTCTAGTTAGCAATCCTTTTTGGTGAATTTATAAAGGAGTGATAATCAGGGACAGGTGTTGAAGATTCCTGCTTGGGGAATAGGGTCATGTTCCCTGTTAAGAGATAGTTGGCCTTCAGTGTGTGTCAATTATTTCAATTAGTAATGAGTTCATGAAAGTGTTCTAATCGAAAACAGGTGCTGAAGATTCCTGTCTGGGGAATAGGGTCTTGTTCTCTGTTAGGGAATAGTTAGCCTTCAGTGCGTGTTAATCATTTCGATTAGTAAGGATTTCATGAAAGTGTGATGATCGGAAACAGGTGTTGAATATTCCTACTTTGGGAATAGGGTCATGTTCTCTCGTTATAGAATAGTTGGTCTTTCCTTTTGCAGTGTCCTAAAAGATTTATTTTCCAGGTTGTTATTTTCTTAATGTAATCCAGGATTCTTTGGACAATTATTTCTTTAAACATTAAACTCTGCAATAGATAGATTGCTTTCCTGTAATTCAAGTTAGAACTTCAGTTTGTTCAAGGCAAAGTGTGATTAATATGTTTTTACTACAACTCTAGGTTGCTTTTGAAATTGAGCATATATAGTGTGTGATTACCTTTGAAATAAACAGACTTCCCTGGGTTGACAATTTATGTAGCACTTGATTATTTAGTTAAATAAGCAATTATAGTGACCAACACGTACCAAGCAATAGAAGACAAAATACTAACGGACGCACCTTCATCTATCAGCGTTTGAGGAATGTCCCGACCACGAACCTATACTGCAACCTAGAAAGGAATGTGGGAGGGAAGATGAGGTCTAGTTAGTGCACCCCAATCAAAAAGGATGGATTCAGTACTTGGAGGGGGTTTCGCGGGAGAAGGAGAAGTGCCCCCCGGCATGGTAGAGTCTGTATTAACAAGAAAAACATGGGTAGTATCGGGTTTACTCACTAGAAGGAGAGTAGGATCGATCGATGATTGGATCGGATCAACCAATGGTGGACTTGGATATACCACTTTAGCACTCTTCAGAGGAAGAGTGGGACTAACCAAGGAAGGGACTGGATCACTCACTTTAGCATTCCTCAATGGAGGAATGGGATCGATCGATGGTGAAACTGGATCGACCACTTTGTCACCCTTCAGAGGAAGAGTGGGACTGACCGAGGAAGGGACCGGATCAATCACTTTGGCACTCACCAAAGGAGGAGTGGGATCGACCGATGGCAGAACCGAATCGACCACTTGAGTTTCATTCTCCAAGGGAAGAATGGGGTCGACGGGTGGAAACGGATCGACCGCTTTGGTGTCACTCTCTAACAGGAGAGTGGGATCGACCGAGGATGAAAATAGATCGACCACTTTGGTGTCACTCTTTTGATGAAGAGTGGGGCTGATCGATGATGGAACTGGATCAGCTACTTGGGTTTGTGGTTCAATCGAGGAGGAAACTAGATTGACCACTTGATCAATTGGACTAACCGGGGATGGAACCGGATTAACCAGTCCATCAACCAATGATGGGTCGGAGGAAAGCTTATGATAACCTTTTGGAAGTTGATTTTTTTCCAAAAGAGAAGAAGCCTCGTCCATGCGAGGACAAAGGTGAGAGTAATGATTACCTTTACATAACATGCAAGGGAACTTGATAGTTTGCTTCTTCTTACCGACCTGAACATCACTAGTTGACGGGGTATCATCGACATGACCAACAGAGGCCGATGACGTGGAGGACCACATTTCTAAGACTTGGGTAAGACCGGGGCAATCCCTCAAAAAGTGGTCACCCTTAAAAAGGATGCAAGGGAATTTAGGTTTTGGATTCTTCCTTTTAATCTTGTTGACCTCATCAACACTCCCAGTATTATTAACAGTAATTGGTTTCTTAGAGCCAACATTTGATGTTGTTGGGGCCTTTGTCCTTTTCGAGTTCTTCTTCTTCTTCTCTTTCCATTTCTTCTTCTTCTGATCAACCTAGCTACTTGCTTTAGAGCTTTCACTAGGCGAAGAAGGAGAAATGGAAGGAGACTTGATGGACAAAGAAGGCGAAAATTCAACATGAGGTTGATGTGTGGGTGGTGTATTGACATCCAAAGTATTAGGTGCAGCTAAAACATTGGGAGGATTCGGGATCACCGGAGTGGGGAACAACCAAACTGGTAATCCGATGGTGAGTCCTGGAAGACTCAGTGTGGCAACATATGGAGGACCAAAGTTTCCAAACGAAGGAAAGGTATAAGGTTACCCAGGAGAAGAGGTTCCTCCATTGGTACTCCCAGGATTCGATGCCATTAACACTAACTCGACCTAAGGTCCACTAAGTAAAAAAAACAACGCATGCTATGAATCTGAGAAGCAATCAATCAAACAAACCTTCCTATGATGAAACCACTAGTTGGTGATGAAATCCAACGTCGCGAGATAAAAATAGGAAGGGGTGGGGATAGAGAGGGTGGATCAGTTACGTTGGTGACCTGATTAATGGACTTACGCCTTGGTGCAAGCTTCCACGCAGTAATTGTGGATTTACCCTCCAAGTAGCCCAAGTGAGTTTGACCAACGTCTGTTCCAGGTACAGTGAGACTTCCCTTCACCGTCACCTTGTGTGAGACCCTAAATATTGTGGCTACTAAGGTCACCAATTTGTAGTTAGCCCCTGGGCGGGTACAATCGACAGTCCAGTCAGAACATATGGGAAGGATAACAAGTCTGAAATCAACCCGAAAGGATCCCACACATAATCGTGGGTATACCTTCCAGTGACCCCCAATATATGATCCGACCACTACAAACAGTTGGGCCACGGAGGGATAATCTCCATAACTCACTCGAATGCGACCTCGTTCGTAACCCTTGTGTGAGAGGGGGATCCCAGCAAGCCAATACTACAATTGGATTTGACTCTCCCTACCGCAATATACTAAGTTTGTTAGATAGCTTTGGAAAGTTATCCTTTCAACCTATTCCAAAGCCCTACACCTTAAACTAATGTAGGTTTGCTAACAAAGATGTAAAAAGTCTGATAAATTTTAGTTAAGCGTTGATTTTAATGGCTGTTGTTTACTCAGAGGGTGTACGAAAGTGAAACCGATGGAATGATGACTCAATTCCCAAAAATATGCATGAAATATGATAAGCAATTGTTTCCTTTCAATGAATACCTATTTAAGGCAAAGAGGAAGAGTCGTTTTCACTACCAAACACTTGATAAGGAATGCCCTCAATCAATTTTGTTCTCAATCAAATCCAATATGATGCTACAACATTTCAGAAATGCAAACTAATATGCAAACTAATCATTAAGATGTACTTTTATCGTTTTCATGCGAATGATGATCGATTCAATGAAAAACTTGTCCTGCCAACTACCCTTTCAGATCAAGGAGATTCAGACAAGAATATGCAGATTTCACACAAACAACACACCCTTTTTGCGATCAAACAAGAGAAAGAAAACCAAAAATGCAAAAGGAAGGAGAAATATATTGGATCATATGACCTCAAAAAACCAAATGAGAAGAGTTACAGACTTCTAATGTCCTTCACTAGAGTTCCCGCTCAGTCGGATAGGAGAGAAGAAAGCAGGGGATCGATTTCAAGCTTTCAACAGCAAAAACTCAAAAATAATGAAGAAGGGCATAAAATATGAACAACAAGGTGTTTACTTCTCAGGAGGAAGCATGTCAAAGGTCAAAGGAAGCATCATTGAATCACAAAGCAGCTCAGCAAGTGAAGAAACAGGGTCTAGACCTCCAAAAAATGGAAATTTTGAAGAGGTTTTGGGAAAAAGAGGGTCGACGCTCTGGTATAAGGGCCACCAGAGCATTATAAATATCTATCCAACACTTCCATGGAGTGTTGGCACTCTGCTAACATGGGTAGGGGGGCGCCAGGCTCAAAAAACTCACAAAAAGGTCCAAAAACCCAAAATTTTGATCAAATTTTGATAGGTAAGTTGAGTGTGATGGGGTAAAGAGTCAATCAACAAGTGAAATCAGATATGAAGGGGTGAAAAATGCCTAAGAACACAAAGGGTAATACAAGGTCTATGAGGAAAGACAAAACCAAACAGTTTTGATTCGATCCCCAGTGGAGTCGCCAGTTTCTGTTGAAGAAAAATCTCCCTGCGGACAGGTAGATCGCCTCAAAGAGATGGAATCTTAACTCTAAGACATAAATTTATTATCATGGTCACTTACTTCCTTTTATATCTAGGTGGAATAGTGTGTGAGGAGGAAGGAGAAAAGAAGTACCTTTTACTGATGTTTGTCCCTGCACGCTCCGAGTTGAGCTCCAATATTTCACTCTTCGATAAGCCCTGTAGACAAACAAAGTATGACCACTTCCTACTCTATCAAGATTAGTCCAAAATAGGTCTATCTATTAAAGAGACAAATTCATGTGAGATTGAACACAAATTAGAAAGAAACAGGCCAAGCAAATTACATTAATGAGGACAAAACATTGCTTACAACCGTAGATGGATTGCAGCAGTTTCGTCAAGTCCTCCTTGTCTACCCCTTACTCAAAAGATCCACGATCCAAATGATGATAGCTTCATTGATTTCTCCCTATGAGATCATAGGTCTCTTTCTTCCAAAATATCTCTATTCCGGCACCACTTATGAGATCATAAGTTTGGTGTGATTCTCTCTTTTCAGTCCCCTTTCACCATTAGAAAGCTTGCTTATATAGCCTTGGAGAGGCTTTAACCACTTGAGATATCCTTGGGGAAGTTGAGGATTTTCCTCCTTCAGTTGAGGATCTTCCCTAAGATCATGGCTGGACTAGGGATTCGAATCCAACTGCCTTCCAAGAATGAAAAGATCCTTCCCCCATTCATCTCAACAACTCAATTACTGCCCAGAATAGGTAGCGCTCCCTCAAAAGGGCCATTAGAGCACTACAACGCTCCCCAGTATGCTTAAGGTGGGCACCAACACTCCTAAAGACACTAGTGCTCCCTCAAAAGGGCCAAAGGAGCTTTATAACGCTCCCAGACAATGTAAGGGGGAGCGTCAGTGCTCCCAGAAGAGGTATAGGGGAGCGCTCTCCTCCAAAACTTAGTTTTTTGAGTGTTTTTCAGATGGAAAAAGGTTCATAAGCCCGGTTAACCTTTCCTCCTCTTCCAAATCAAGTGTTTGACATGTGCCAAGTGTCCTCCTAATGTCGTTTACAAGCACGACATAGGCATCATGGCAGTATGCTTCCCTGACACTTGCGACACTTGTGAGAAAAATGCAACACTTGCGACCTTTGTAATGACAACACTATCAAAGTGAGTATTTTTTATGTGTAACATGTGGTTGTGAAAATAATGGTGTTTTGAAGAGACCAAAAATGAACAAAACTTTAGAGGATTTGAAAGCAAAAAGATACTTTGAAATCAAAGCAAAGCTTTTAAAACTCTTTGTAAAATTCAACTTTTCAAATTAACGTTTCAAGATCTTATAATTGAAATTTTCCTAAAAAGTTATTTCGTTTGACTAGGAAAAACTACTTGTATTTCAGGAAAGCAAAAAATAACTTTTAAACTGAGACTCTTTCTTTCGCAAATAAACAACCTAAGCTACGTTACCAAACTAAATGCAAGAAAATAAATTATTTTTTATTTTTTTGAACTACTTTAACAAGAAAAACTAAACTAAAAATATTTTTTGTTTTTCAAAGCAAGAAATAGGAGAAAGAGAAAACATAACCCAATATTGATAGAGACCCTAAGCCAACCACGTAAACACGGGGATTCGAAAATAAACCAAAGGAGGATCTAAAACTTGAAAGTTCACTCTAAACCTCTAGGGAAAACAAAATAAAGTCAAGAAAACAATTTAAACGAATCTTTAACCCAAGCTAAGGCTAGGAACATAGACTTTGGAAAGTCAAAGAAAGCCCAGAGAATCCTAAACTTCTATCAGGAAAGAGAAAGACCCATCTTTTTAAAAAACACTTTATTGACATAGAGACGTGAGTTGTGCACCAACATCCTGCGTATGTATGTGGGTTGTCTACTGTGTAGAAGGCGTATGTACGTGGGCTAAGCCAAAGCAGAGCGCGTACACCTCTCATATTTTTCAAAAAAAGAAAAATACTAGGAAGACTGACTCAGAAGGGAAAACGGGTAGGCACCTAGCAGGTGACCAAATATCCTTAAAATACTCAGTGAACTTGAAAACAAATCAAAAGGAAATAAAGAAGCCAATTAAAACCCAAAAACCTCCCTCTTAAACCCTAAAGAGACTCCCTAGTGGAGTCGCCAATTCTACTAGTGGGAAAATCCCCCTATAACTATACTAGGGTTCTAAGTATAGACAGAGCTATGAACTCCCTTAAAATATAATCTAATTCCTAAACTACTCCAAACAATCCAAAAAGATGAACATAAATAAATATGAAAGTAGATCAGAAGCAATACCTTTAGTCCAACGTTTGATGTAGACCACCTCCAGCTTTGTAGCTTCCCAAATACTATTTTTTTTTTTTAAACCAATAGAAATACGCGCAGTGATTCCAGTCACTTATATCCAATTATTATTCTTTAAAATCAATGAGAATATGCACAATATTTACCACACATTGTCCATTATTCAAACATTGTTCGACACAATCAAATTGGGCGTTAAAACTCATAATCGGACCCCAATCCATTCACACAGAGGTGTCTTTTAAATATAAGAAACATAAGTATTGATTCGAATAACATTTTAATCAAATAACATGCAACTCTTGAGCCCCAACTTCACATAAATTTAGCATGTATAGACTTATTTTAAAATTGCCCAACAAGAAACAGGACCAAATTGTACCCAATCAACCAAGCACACACAATGTCTATTTACCCTTGAATGGATTAAAAATATATCAAGATCCTATTTAGGGTTTAAACACAACAAATGGAGAGTAAGAGAAGATGACTCAAACAAAGGAATACGTCCTAAAAAAAACGCAGACAACTCGTGCCCTTCAAAATTTACCACGGACATATAACATGTAATAATAGTCTTGACAGTGAGGGTTGCCAAAGTGACAGTCAAACACCTCCAACAGGAAAGAGAAATGAAGCGAATCTCTTAACAACACTATAATGTGAGTGTCCAAGCACAATCTGTGCTTGACCAAAAGCATGTATAAATCTTCCATTAAACTTCTGGGTGATGTTAAATTCAGACTTTCTACTACTTTCCAAGCAACAATGTTAATGGGGGAAACACAATAATAGCTAAAAACTCAGGGTCTTGCCAAGTAAAGGTAAGAAAAACCTTCAACTTTCAACAGTTCACATTGCAACTCAGAGGATTGAAAAAATCAACCACAGAGACGAAAATGGAGTGTTGATTCTTAAACATAGAGACTAGTTGTAACACCCATGTGCAAAGCTCAGAGCTTGTCAAATCAAAATAATCCATTTTCACAGAGAAGCCAGACCCAAAACACAAGTTGATCGAGCATGCTTCACTTCCATTTTATCAATAAACCCATGCAAACATTACCCACGGCAAGGAGAGCATAACCATTCTTTTTTTTAAATGCCAACAACCAGAATAATCACCATAAGAAGCCACATGCACAAAACCAATACACAGTTCAAAAATCCCATAAGAGATTAAGAAAAACACAGACCGCGAGAAATCTTGAGCCAAAAATTGATTCATAGGGCAGAGTAACCATCATGGATGGAAGAGTAAGGAACCCATACCTACAATTTTACGAACCAAATATCAATATAGCATAGAAAAACCTCAGAATAAGTATTGAATGCCTTGAAAAAGATATAATTTCAGATAATAAGCCTCTTCAAGGGGGAAACCTCCTTTTACCCCACATAAATGTTCAAGTACAAGATGATTCAAAATGAAAATGTCTCCTTGGTATATATAGGAGACTAGGAGGTATAATTACAACTAATGGAATAAAGCCGACATAAATAAAATAAAATTACTAATGTAATATGCCCTATTTAAGGGGTAGTGAGTCAATATTAGGGATTAACATGCCCCTCCTCTTGAGACAAGTGTTGTCCACAGTGCTTGAGTAACTCTGGATGATTCTGTATAAAATACTCATCTTCCCAAGTGGAATCTTCAGCCGGTAGTTTCCTCCATTTAATGAGATACTCTGAAATGGATCTATTCCTCAGCTGGCGAATTCTTGTGTCAGTGATGGCTTCAGGCTCTAATATGATTTTTCCTTCCTCGTCAAGT
>ML787267.1:276918-290916 GCA_009831015.1 Picea engelmannii
TAGGTTGAGGTGTTTTAGAAGAAGGAGCATTATTCTCTCTATAGATGTTAGGATTGGTCCTTCTAGTAGCCATAGCCATATTTTTACTTTCAACATTTCTTTCCACTCTAAATGCATTCTCCAATGATTTGGGTTCCCAAAGGTGAACCTCATGTTGAATGTTATCCTTTAAAGTTCCTATGATTACATCAATCAAGTGCTCATCTGGAATATCTGTTACCTTTATATTCAATCTTTGGAAGTTCTCAATGTGCTCTGTAACTGAACCCTTTTGCTTGAGATTTATCAATTGGATAAAGAAGGTATTGCTCCTTGTATCCTCATAGTGTGCTATCATTTCTTCCGTGAAAATTTTCCAAGTGACGAGTGATTTGTGAGAACAAAGCCATCGATACCATACAAATTGATTGGGTTCTAAATATAAAGAAGCAATTTGTACCTTTTGTGTTTGTGGAACATTATGTAGATCAAAGAATTGCTCCATTTGAAGTATCCATGTGATTGGGTCCTTTCCATCAAACTTCCTCATATCGATCTTAGGAACATGGTTGGTCTTCAACCCAAAGTTGGAGTTTCTCCATTCTGGATTCACCTTCCTTGTGTCCTCATCATGACTTTCATGGGATACATTTTCACTTTCAGGTGTCCTCTCTATTAGGAAGTTTTTCAATCCTTCCATGATTTCCCCTTTTAAACCATCCATCTTAGTATTTATTGCCTCAAACTTAGCTTCCGTTGAATGCATCATCTCTTGTAGTTCATATTTTGTTATTGACTTCTTTTGTAAATCATTTATGTCCCTATGCATTTCTTCACCTTCATCAAGAGTCCATGTAGGATTTTTTGGAGGCTTATTTGGTGTAGAAGTTCCCTTTTTGGGTGGCATGTTAGCCAGGTATCACTTTTGAACCTTGATTTTGAGGTGGTTCTACTAGACAATATTTCTTCTGCTGTATATCCAAAGTTTCAGCCCTTCTGGGTATGAAACTTTTTTTTTTGTATTTCTCTGACATTTATTCTCTGTAATTCCATAGTTCTTATCAAAATTGGATGTGCCAAATGGAATTACAATAACTTTCCCACAACTTGCTGAGTTTTGGCCTTTCCAGGAGATCTAACTTGTATAGCGTGCCCCACACAAAATAATTGATATAAAATTCTGAAACTTGTACCAGAAATACTACAGACTTTCAACTATCCAATGCAATCAATCTCATTCAATTTGGATACTCTAGGAATAAGTTATGATTGTTTTACCTGGAACACCTTCTTGAGACTAGTCAATAGGATTAGTCAGATACCCTATCTTTCACAGGGTGTATCTAAAAATTTACGATGCCCCAGAAGGTAAAATTTTTACCACAGATACGTTACTAATTTTTGTAAATATCCTCTGGAGTTCAGGGTCTGAAACATTACAGAAAAAGATTTATAGTGAAAATTCCGCAATGACTCAGTTCAAGATGATTCCAGAACCCTAACTTGCACAGGTTGTATCTCTGAAATTATAAGGCCTCAGGAGATAAAATTTTATCCCAACGTACCTTGGTTTGTCTACTAAATATCCTCCAAGAAGTTCCTTCTGAAATGTTGTAGAAAACAATTCATAGCAAAAAGTCCAAGGTGTCTCAGATGTAGCAACGAAACCCCAAGACCTTGAGCTCTGATACCATATGTTAAGAACCAAATATCAATATAGCATAGAAAAACCTCAGACTAAGTACTCAATTCCTTGAAAATATATATAATTTTAGATAATAAGCCTCTTCGAGGGGGCAACCTCCTTTTACCCGACATAAATGTTCAAGTACAAGATGATTCAAAATGAAAATGTCTCCTTGGAATATATAGGAGACTAGGAGGTATAATTACAACTAATGGAATAAAGTTGACATAAATAAAATAAAATTACTAATGTAATATGCCCCAGTTAAGGGGTAGTGAGCCAATATTAGGGCTTAACATAGAAAATCCTGCGCGAGGAAGAAGCTAGATTGTATGCCTCCTTCACGACCGAACAATGCAGAGCATCGACAACCATCAGAGCTAAAAAACAAAATGCAAGTATGACTAGGGTGATGGTCTTGAGGGATGTTTGAGTGACATGCAATAAATGCACATCACTTCTCCCCCCAACCTCACTCAATTAAATGTACGAGCCATCCAATTCACCATAATACTAAGCATTTAATCAACCATATATTCATTTCCATATCCCATTTGCATAGAGCGCCACCCTTGGCAATGTTAAACCTTTTTAAAAAAATAACAATGTGTTATAACGTTACCCCATGTGCATCCACATATAAAATACAAAACGACGCATAACCATAGCAGCAATGGTTTGTGCACCCTTCCTTTGTCACAATCATACATAGCATTAGAGCTTGTGTATAGTCCTTTTATTTAAAAGAGCTCCAATATCATCCCTTATCAAGATCATATTTAAACCAATTAATTCCATATTTAATTGCAATATCAAAACAAAGATTATAATAATCCTTTCATCCATATGGCATTCTTTGTTGATTAATTAGGTTGGTTTTCATTGATGTCAACCCTTTAAGAAAGTCTGGTAGTGAATTTTGGTAGCGCAAAGGTTTGGGTAATGGACCCAAGTTTGTTTGATGGAAAATTGTATGAGTTTTGATATATTTTCAGGTAAGACTATTCTATATGGATAGTACATGTGATGCCATTTCTGGTGGTATGTAAAACGTCACATAACTCCTCACAGTTAGAGAGTTATGGCCATGTGAAGTTGGAGAACCCTCATGAGTCATCTAGAAGCCCCAGAAGGTCAAAGTAGTCAAAGTGTTTGCAAAGACAAAATTATTTAAATAATAAAGTGAAGTGATGAGTGTACTATAAGTCAAAGTGGATACAAAAGAAATTATTTAAATAATAAAGTTAATGGAGAAATTACTAAGTGGACAAGTGGTTAGAAGTGGGTTAGCCCTAAAATAAGGAAAGTGGTTTAAGAGATTTTAGAAGGTAAATAATAAATTGAAGTGATGAGTGTACTATAAGTCAAAGTGGATACAAAATAAATTATTTGAATAATAAATTTAATGGAGAAATTACTAAGTGGACAAGTGGTTATAAGTGGGTTAACCCTAAAATAAGGAAAGTGGTTTAAGATGGTTAAAAGGTAACCCCTTGAGGAAGCTACATGAAAGTATAAATAAGAGGCAAGGCTCTCTCATTTTAATCACACTTGAGCATATTGAATATATAAAAGTGATTGAGGTAACCAAATGATATATAAGTTGAATTTTAGAGGGAAGGTGAAGTAAAGAAAGACAAAATTCAAGGGAGAATAAATTCTTTTGATGATGCTTTTTAAGGTATGTTATTTACAGGTCATCTCACTATTTTTGCAATAACGTTTTTTTCTATAATGATTTAGATCGTGAAATTGGGAGGTCGTTGAGGAAACATATCCAAGTAGCTTTGATAAAAAAAATTATCTTGTGGGTCGTTGTATTTTTGGAGTTAAACTCCTGGAAAATAGGGTTTGTGGCTAGTCTTGAAACTAGTTTAAAACATGTGTTTCAGGTAAAAACGTCATAACTTCTTCATAACAGATCAAACTTTAGTAAGACCAAATGTATTGGTTAGAGTACAATTTGTAGTAGTCTGTGTACCATTTTCATATCCATACAACAAATATTATGTGCGGGGCATTCTCTATAAGTTATCTCTCTAGAATAAGCCATAATTCAACAAGGTATGCCATTTTTGTTATAACTCCTTTTCTGAGAGCTTCCAAGTAGTGAAATGTGGAGGAATTGCATAAAATAAATTGAAGAACATTGTGTACTATTTTTCAGATATTTATTCATTACAGGTACATAGTTATGATTATTTCAAGTTAGGGTTGTTGACTAATCCAAAATTAGTCATGTGAGACTAAAGTAAAATTTGATGAAAATGTTAGTCTCTTGTTGTTAAAGTTAAGGAAGGTTTGTAGGTATGTGATCATATACACCAGGTCAATTACAGAGTTACAAATCAGATTTGTATGATGAAATTGATGAGGGATTTTGGTTGAGGTACATGTCGGGTACATGGTTGAGACAAGTAGTTGATGAGTTGGCACATACATGAGGTGTATAGTTGATGATGTTGGTACATCTTGTTGAGTCATAGTTTCTGTGTATTTGATGCATGATTGGTACATATTTGGTGCATGGTTGATGCATTCATTGATGGTACAGGTTGAGGTACAGGTTGGTTCATGGTTGATGCACTTGTTTATGGTATAGGTTGATTACAGGATGTTTGGACATGTTGTTGTGACAGGTTATTTGTACAGGTTTGATGCATGGTTGATGCATTTGTTTATGGTATAGGTTGAGGTATAGGTTGATGTATGGTACATGTTGGCACATGTTATTGGTATAGGTTGTTGCAGATTGATTGGTACAGGTTTATATCAATATATCTCATAGTGATAGTTTGACAATGGTTCCATCATTCTATTTCTATGTCAGGGTGGTTGGATAGGGAAAGGACAGGTGGTTGTAGCCACCTTCCAGTTGTAGCCGGAGAACATAGGGGGTTGTAGCTTCCTTCTGGTTGTAGCCACATAATTGGAGAGTTGGAGCTTCCCTCAGGTTGTAGCGTGAGAAACTAGGGGGTTGGAGCCTCCTTCCAATTGTAGTTGGAAAACAAAGGAAGTTGGTGCTTCCAATGAATGTAATTCTTAAAGACATATAAGAAAAAGCATTATGTGGTTTTCTCCTGCTTTGGGATTCCACGTAAAAACATTGGTGTATTGTGTATGTGTATGATTTCTCATTTGTTCATTGTTTATTTACTCTGCAATTATTGGATGCTAATGCTACATTGATATAACACTTTCTTTATATGGTTAAAAAGGATTAAATTGCTTTATTATTGATTCATCCCCCCTCTCAGTAATCCAACAGTATTAACATAATCTAAGAGTGATCATCAAAACCATCCAGTGCCATGCATCAATCAAACAACCGTCTAATGTCACCATAACATTCTAACCATAATTTGAAACATCAAACTATAGAAGACTGTGTTGGTACCATCACAATAGAAAAAATATAAGCGCAACATATCCATCATAGTGCCACAAGTCTACAAGGGGTCCCACCTACTAGTTTATTATTAATATAAATAATTATAGATCTTGGCAATCATTTGCGAGCATAATATTCATCGTTGTGTTTTTAAGCGTCAACAAACTGACGACTCCATAGGGAAATATGTTTCCAACATATTAAGAACTTAAAATGTCTAGTTTCGTAGACCAGGTGAAACATTAGATCAAGGAAATATACATTAGAATGATTATGCAACATGGGAAGTGAGGTGGTTTAAGGGAAATATGATTTGGGATTTTGGGAATAACTCATGGAAAGTGTTATGTATGAGGGGCTTATTCATGTATGCATAACATTCGATTAATCATAGTGAAATCATTCTTTGCTTTAAGGAGAAAAATTTATGGTGTGCTCTTTTTGAATCTCGAGGCGAAGGGAAGAAAAGGAAAGCACAAAATAGTGATGAAAAATCAATTATCTTATCTAACAACAGTACTGGAAGTAGATAGCAATTTCAATGATGTTTTCAAGGAGGGACATCATGACAATGGTAGCATCGTTGTGGAAAACTGATCCAGAATTTTATTTTTGACAAGAAAAGAAATCAATAAAAGAAATAAAACAATAGAAAAATCAAACAACAAGGAAAATCAAAGCAATGAAACAAAACTATAATACAAAATTAATTTCATACAACATTTAAACTTCCAAACTGGTTCCACATAGTGTTTCAAGTGGGAACCGTTGGTGCTATAGGAAAATAAGTGTCCTTCCAAGTCCTTTAGAATATAAGAATTTGTGCCTAGGAAAAAAGAGATTTTAAAAGGACCCAACCATAACTTTTGAAACTTTGAATGCCTTCCTCTATCAGCATGAGATGAATCCCACAACAAGACTTTCTCATTGACCTTAAATCTGACAACTTTTGCGCTTTTATTGAAACATGTATTTACGGTTTGTTGTCTTTTCTTTATGTTCTCCAAGGAAAACTTTCATTGTTCCTCTAAATCCAATAGTGAATTTATCCTTTGGGAGATATTAGAAGAATTTAATTCTTGAATCTGTAGCATCATCCTTAAAGAAGAAAGTTCCAGCTCGGTAGGAAAATTTTCTTCTTGACCATAAACAAGCTGAAAGGGAGTGCAACTTGTGCTCACCTTGGTGGTAGTGTGATCTACCCAAAGGGAATAAGTGAGGAGGGTGTGCCATTGACAAGGCTTATCTTTAGTGAGCCTCTTGATAATTCTAACCATATTTTTGTTAGTAGACTCCACTTGTCCATTTCCTTGAGGGTAATAATATTATGAGGTAAAATGTTTAACTCCCAGTTTAGCTAGAAACTGAGTCAGCTTAGCAGAAATAAAAGCAGGGTCGTTATCTATAATAATATCTAAAGAATGCCAAATCTGGAAAAAATATTAGTTTCAAGGAAATAAATAACCTTCTCATCCTACGAATGCTTAAGTGGGACAACTTCAATCCATTTCATAAAATAATTTGTGGTTGTCAAGATAAAAACTTGCCCTGTTGAAGATGGAGGATTAATAGGACCGATAAAGTCCAAACCTCATTTTGAAAAAGGAAATTCGGGGAGGACAGGTTGTAAAGGAATGGTAGAAAGACGTTCTTTCCTAGCAAACTTATGGCACTTGTCACAAGATATTGAAAAGTTATAATAATATCAAAAAATTGAAGGACAATAATACCCTTTTCTGATGATTTTAAAAGCAATAGTTTTAGAAGAAAAGTGGTCACCCACATTAATAACAGAATCTGAAGATCCACGGGTTTCCTGTAACAATTTATGTGCTTCCTCATTATTTACACAACGAAGTAATATACCATCGCTAGATCTCCTAAACAATAAGTCTCTTAAAATGACATATCTTGAAGATTCAAGACGAAGCCTTCTCCTTTGATGAGTATCTAAGCTATCTGGACATCTCTAATTTTGCAAGTAATACACCAAATTTTTGTACCAAGGATGTTCAACTATAGGAAGGATTTGACTATCAATGTAAAATAGTGTTGACATAGGGTTATCTTGTTCATCAATTTCTTCACTTTATTCAACATGTTGAGCCAAGTGAAGGGATAAGTCATGTCCCTTATTGGTTTTTGAAGTCATGATGGTTAAATCATGGTCTTGGATCTTGGCAAGCCAATGTGCAAGCTTCCTTGAAAGATAAGTCTATGAGAGAAAAAACTTGACAGCAGGTAAAGGGACTTTTACCAGTGTGTGCTTGCCTAAGATAAAGTGGAGAAATTTCTCCACAGATTTAACAAGAGTGAAAGCATGTTTTTCAATATAAGAATATTTGAATTAATCATATGATAAGCTTTGACTCATTTAAGCTACTAGTTTTTTATTACTCTGGTCATCACATTATAGAGGACAGTAGAGACTGCTTCCTCTATGGCATTAGTATATATAATAAAGTCTCTCCCAAAATTTGGCTTCGCAAAAACTGGTGTGGAATTGATTTCCTTATTAATCCTTATGAAAGCATTCTCGACGTCATCGGTCCAATAAAAGGAGCGATCTTTATTGAGAATATTGTGAATTGGTTTGACCATTACAACAAAATCAGGAACAAACCGACAGACAAAGTTGATAATGCCCATAAAGGCTTGAACCTCCTTTTTGGAAGTAGGAGCAGGAAGATTTAGGATAGCAGCAATCCTTTCAGGATCTATGTTTATTCCTGAATCAGAGATAATATGCTCAAGGAGCTTGCCCTTGGTAACACCGAAAATAGACTTAGAAGGATTTAAAGAACTGTTGAATTTCCTGCATCACATGAGAACCTTTCTAAGATGACCAAAATGATCCAATCGATTCTTTGAATAAACAGTCAAGTCATCAAGATAAATCTAAATAATCTTACCGATCAGATCGTCAAAAGCTATCTGCATATCTCTTTGGAAAGTGGCACCTGCATTAGATAAGACAAAATGCATGCATTCATAAGAAAATGTGCCCCAACGTGTAATGAAAGTGGTTCTCTATTTATCTATTCTTTTTACCTTGATTTGATTATAACCAGAAAAACCGTCAAGTAAGGACATCATCTGTGACCTTGCAACTTGTTGCAAAATCATTTCCATATTAGAGAGAGTAAAATGGCCTTGTATGCTCTCTCTATTTAATGCATGGAAATCAACGCACAATATGATCTGACCAGTTGTTTTATGAATGGGAACCAAATTGGAAACCCACTCAAAATACTTAACAAGGAAAACTATTCCAGCCTTCAAAAAAAATTCCAACTCCTTCCTAATAGTTGTTTCAAGTGAGGAGTTAATGGGTCTTTTTTTTTTCCTAACCAGTTTTATGCCTTCCTTGATTGGAATAGCATGTTGTATAATATAAGGATAAAAACCACGAAGATCCTCATAAGACCAAGCAAAAACATCTTGAAATTCATGAAGTAACTTAGTGAATTTCAACTTTTCTTCATCAGTACATTGGCCACCTATCTTAACATTATTTGGGGAATCGGGTGTCCCAATGTTCAAGGAAATGGTTTCACCCACTTTCCTTTTTTACTCCTCTTCTTTGTGTTTATTTTTTGCCTACATTGCTCGATGAAAATGAACTTTCTAGAGGAGTCAAGCCCTTCGTAATTTTGTTATTTTCCATGGATATAATCTCCTTGGGCTTATATGGTTCATTTTGTATGAAAGAATAGATGCTTTCATCACTAGGGAAGACCTGCCATGAATCTACATTGTCAGGGATATGTGGACAATATAAGGACTGAAAATTACAATCAAGTCTTTGTGGCAGAAGTTGCCAAGTAGGAGAGGCTGCAATAACAACTAACCTGTCAACCATTGAATTAAGTTCCCTTTTAACATGAGTGATGTTAAATGATAATAAGTTCAAGATAAGCACCCAAACAGCTTGGGTGTAACATTTCATCATCGTTTTGCTAGGAAAATATATCTTGTGTATAAGGTTTACAACAAGTTCATAGTCCCCAAAAACTGTAAGGTGATCACAACCTAAATTATAGGTATTTTCAATCCCTAACAATAATGCTTCAAATTTGGTGATGTTATTTGTGCAAGCAAACTCCAACCTATAGGAAAAGTTTTGAATTTTACCTACAGGTGAGTACAAGATAATTCCAGCTCCATTACCTTTGTTGGAGCATGAACCATCAAAGTGCATATGCCACATCCCATCCTCTAGGTCGATTTGTTCCAAGGTAGTGTTATCCTCATCTGCAAAGATGGAATACACTCCTAGGTCCTCCTCGACATAATTTACATTAGGTTTTGAGATGCTTTCTATATATGGTGAAATTATTCCCTCCCTTAGGACTATGATGTTATTTCCATTTCGAGGAATGGATAAGTATGTCTCGTCAAGTGAGAGATATCCAGCTGTCAAGGTTTGCCAGTATCTTCCTAAGATGATTGAATAATTACTCACTGGCATGTCAATTACCTAAATATTAAGGGTTGTCCTTATTTCAAGATGCACGCACAGAACCAAAGTCATGTACTTGATTTCACCTATGGTCGATTGTTGTAAACTATTATAAGAGAGCATGCTTCTGGAATTTTCATTAGTACAAGACAAGCCTAGTTCTTCCATAATAATTTTCAACATTACGCTTGGGCCCGAACCGCCATCAATTAGACAACAATGGGCTATTTTGTCCATAATATTTACATAAATGAAAAATGGGGGATTTTTTATAGGTTGTCTAAATTTATTTACACCTACTTTATTTACACTAGAATCATCTTCTTTTACCTCTTCAGAGAGATTGGCTATGGTGGAATATTTTCCTTCCATGAAATTTTTCATATGCTTTTGTTTCTTAGGAATGACAACCATGTCCATAAGAGTAGCATCGGCCTTGATATTATCCAATTGGTTGAGAATGTTGTATTTGAAAGAGGGAAGAAGTGAGGGAGTTCCTTGACTATCAAGAGTCTTCGTAGCTTGTTCAACAACATCTTGCAAAAATGAGCTTGGGCTAGAAGAAGTACAAGAGGGATCATATTTTCCTTTTGAAGCATAAGATTTATTCTTAGTGTTTATGATCATGACATCCTCTGGTTCTGTGAAATCTAGAATAACAATGGTATTTTATGTCTTTTGCCAAAGATTTTATCTCTGACACTCTTCTTTACCTCACAAGTACTTTCCTCGTGATGTTCCTTGCAAAAGTTACACCAACTATGAGGCATGATGGATTTGGGCTGAAATTTGTTTTCATTGGGATTCCTAAAATATGGTGAAGAAGAAGATGAGGCCCCAGGAGTAATTGAAGGGACATTTCCCTTCCACTCATACGTTGTCATTCGGTTATTCATATCTTGTACAAGTTGTAAGAGGGCAGACATGTTCATTTGTTTAATTGAGTCTCCCTTGGGAAGACCTGTTCTTTCTAGATGTTCTTCATAATCTAGACAAGTATGCAGAGCAGAACCAATATTGTCAATAACTTTTTCTTCAAGCCTGTGATGATAAGGGGAAGGTAGATCATTATAGTAATGCATAAAAGTTGCTTGGTTCTGAGGGAGAATAAGTTCAAGAATTTGATTATACAACTTAGTGAAATGTAGGTTGAAAGACTTGATAGTCTCACCATCTTTGTACACAATGTTATTGTATTCCCTTAATTGTTCGGTTGGGCTCTTAGACTGCCCATAAGTATCTTTGAACCAGTAAAATAACTCTTCCCAATTGGAAAGAATCTTGGGAGGGAGATCAAATAAATATGTTGTTGTTTTCCATTAAAGGGAGTTAACAAATAAGAACATACAAGTATCATTGTCATTAGCTCCTATATTGTGACAGACATTAGAGAATGCCACCAAGTGTTCATTTGTAGTGACTATGTTATTTCCTGAAAATCTAGGGATATTCTCTTTGAATTTTGGAAGTGGATGAGTAGTAGGTGCTAGGTTCAGAGGAGAGGATACATTCCACAGGGTAGTAGTAGCATCTTCTTCGAATTGAAAGAGACCATAATTTTTTATGACATTGGTGGGGTTGGTAGTAGATTGGACAGGGAATTGATGGTTATACAAGCTACCAATCACTGATGAAGCTAAAGTTTGAGATGAAGAAGCACATCCAATTCCACTAGATCCACCCACAGATGCCATTTTGTGAATGATGGGTAAGGGAGAGAAAGATGAACTAGATGAATCAGACAAAGTTCTCCTTAGAGTACCTTGTTGGGTTGACAAAAAAAATTGTCTTCTTCCTATTTCAACGATAGGGGTGATATCAGGAGATAACCCTATTCTTATCCTAGAGATGTGAGGGTTTAAGGACATGAAAATAAGATCAAAACTTTAGGAAAAAGAAAGTTATAGTTGATTCCTAGGCTACCTTTGCCTGGCCTCCCAGCATTCTCGGAAACTTATGTCTTGTTCAATTACTACCCACGAGCATTCAAGCTCAGCCTGGGTGTTAGCGATTTCTAAGATGGTATTGAATAAAGTTAAAGCAATGATGGTCTGGTCTTTAAGAACAGGCTCAATATTGGGTTGCCTTGTAATAGGTACTATCATGGAGAAAAGAAAACAATCAAAGATTCGAAAGAAAAAATATTCAATGATAATCACGAATACAATCAAGCAGATAGATATGGAAGATATCCCATATATGGTCGCCAAATAAGTGTTGAGGAAAATATATGAATTATCTTTCTCAATCATTTTCTAATCTTGCCTGGCTAGGACAAGATAGTCAGAAATATCATCCTATGTTTTATAGCCTCAAAAATATTTTCCTAATCCAAAAGTATTAATTACAAGGGTTTAGGTTGATTGATTAATGAAAAGAATGTCTCAAAATAACATAAAAATTTATATAAGTTTCTGAAAAATATACAGATTACATAAAGTAAATGTGGAGATCGAAAAACAAAAGTAACCAAGTCACAAATACACACAAATGAGACAGAATAGCAATCTGCTTTATTTCATTCTGATATATCAAAAGTGTTTTTCTCTTTACAAAACCCCTGTGAGGGCATGGACCAAAGTCTAGTTTAGAGATCCCCGATGAATACCATACAAAAGGACTCTGACAAGAAGTAAAAACTGAAATTTATAATATGGATCAGCTTGCCACATACTGCTTCCAATTTGACTCTGCAAAATATCATTTATCAGCTATGAAACTCAATTCACAAATAGACAAAAATACACAAACTATCAAGAATGGATCAACACCTCTAAAAAAAGCATCTAAATGATTTGGTTCAGTTTTGAACATTGATGTCTACAATAGGACCCCTCTCTCAAAAAGAGAATTAGGCTTTGAATAAACTCAAGAATGAATGAAAACTGAACAATCTCATGAAATCAAAAGAGAAAACCTTAGTCTTGATTTCTCCTTCTATTCTCCTCTTGTTTCTTCTTCTCATTTAGCTTTTATGCCTTCCAAATAAGTTGAAGTAGTTCAACTACTTTCTTTAGTTAAGTTAGTTTGACTTAACTAATTTAGTTTAGGAGAAATAATAATAATAATAATAATAATAATAGTTAGGGGTCTTTAATTAATAATAACTAGGTAGGTGGGACCCCTTGTGACTCTCGTATTTTATTCTTTTCAAAATATAAAATAAAACACAAATGGATAATCATTTCGACACATGCCACCCTCATAACTCCCTTAGATACCTTCAAAATTGAATATTTAAATATGAGAAATAAATTAAATCATATCCAAAAATATATAAATATCCACATTATCCACATTATCCAAAAAAGAGCTTACTATCCAAACTTTCTGCAAACCACTATCTTCATCAAATCAATCATAAAAACACATAAATTAAAAGCCATAATTTCCACTCTGAGAGATATTTTTTATTTTATCACTGTTGTCCATCTTTGATTTCCCGGAATTAGTGTATGGTTGATTTGAACCTTGAGGTTGTATTTCTGTTAGGGTCCTAACCCGCACATAGGTAGATCAATATATTCGGATGTAATAAAGGTCAATATTAATAAAGCCTTTCAATAAAATAGAATAAGGCGGATGTAAGAAGACCTAATAGAAGCTTCTGCTTCTAGAAGGATCTTCCTCTAGATGCTTCTGTTGATATACATATTTAGTATAAATAAGGGTCGAGGGTATGAAAACCCTATCTTGGAGATTATTGTAACAGAGCGTTGCTCAACTGGAGGTTGCCCCCTCAAACAGGCCCATGAACATTGCTTTCTGAATCAAAGTGTTATTTTTGTTGTTGTTCTTATATCATGTATATGTTATTATGGAGATTATGCTGGTTATATTACTATTATTCTGCCATTTCTAGCATTTTATTTCTGTTCTGCATACTTTTTATATATCTGGTATATTACAAGTGGTATCAGAGCAGTTTCCTTGGCAGAAATTGTGGGAAATTTTTTTCAGGGTAGAGATGTATTCCGGTGTCTTTAAGCCACAGAGATCTGTCGTTACGTGCATAAACCCACGATTGAGAGATTCATACACATAGGAAATACAAGTGGTTCTTAATCACACATCTGTTGGCCATCCTTTTACCCTTTCGAGTGGTAGCGCATCAGACAGCACCTGTGTATGGATCGGCCTAGCTTTCCTGAATCCCTCTTTAGATAAATCGATCAGTCGCTTGACTACTATAGTGCCACCAAGAGCAGCACTCAGGAAGATACTCTCTAGTACCTGGGTACTTGGGTAGTATGGCTAAGGGTACGGTCTATCCTCCTTAGTTAGTGCCCTGAGATATTGGGTCGAGTACTACTGTTGGACCCCGCATGTATATCAGAGAGCTATAGCACAGGGCAAACCCTTGTCTATAGAACCCTTGAATACCTAACCTTTGGGGGACAAAAACATAAAAAAATTAAAAAAGACAAGATCTATTGTTGCACAACTGTGTTCGGGTTGCCAATTAAATACACATTTCTT
>ML787267.1:294932-333101 GCA_009831015.1 Picea engelmannii
CCCAGACTGATGGTCAAACAGAAGTTGTCAACAAGTGTTTGGAAACATATCTAAGGTGTTTTGCCTCTGAAAAGAAAAATCAGTGGGCTCAATGGTTACCCCTAGCTGAATGGTGGTACAACACTTCCTACCATACAGCTACATGCATGACTCCTTTTGAAGTGGTATATGGACATAAACCCCCTTCAGTTCTCTCATACTTACCGGGTACCTCGAAGGTCCAGGTGGTTGACCAAACACTTACAGTTCAAGAGGATATTCTTCGTACCCTTAAAGAGAATTTGGTCATGGCACATAATCGCATGAAGAAATAAGTAGATCAAGGTTGCTCTAAACGTCAATTTGCAGAAGGGGATCAGGTGTTTCTACGACTGCAACCATACAAGCAAACTTCCCTCAAGGCCGAGCAGTGTCAGAAGATAGCACCCAAATTTTATGGTCCTTATACAGTTCTCAAGCATGTGGGACAAGCCGCCTATCAGTTAGCTCTGCCCAGTCAGTCAAAGCTACATCCTATTTTTCATGTTTCATGCTTAAAGAAGGTGATTGGAACTAGGTGCCAAATTCAAACCAACCTTCCCGAGTTAGCTGAAGAAGGATCCATTTGGCTATAGCCAGAAGCATTTTTGGACCAGTGTGAGCGTCGCCTGCGTCAATGAACTATCAAGGAAGTGCTAGTCCAGTGGAAAGATACAAATCCAATAGATTCCACTTGGGAACCAGCTACCATTCTGCAGCAGTTTCCACATCTCAAGCCTTGAGGACAAGGTTGTTTTTAAGGGGGAGGACATGTTAGGGTCCTAACCCGCACATAGGTAGATCAATATATTCGGATGTAATAAAGGTCAATATGAATAAGGCCTTTCAATAAAATAGAATAAGGCGGATGTAAGAATACCTAATAGAAGCTTTTGCTTCTAGAAGGATCTTCCTCTAGATGCTTCTCTTGATAGACATATTTAGTATAAATAAGGGTCGAGGGTATGAAAACCCTATCTTGGAGATTATTGTAACAGAGCGCTACTCGACTGGAGGTTTCCCCCTCGAAGAGGCCCGTGAACATTGCTTTCTGAATCAAAGTGTTATTTTTGTTGTTGTTCTTATATCATTTATGTGTTATTGTGGAGATTATGTTGGTTATATTACTGTTATTCTGCCATTTCTAGCATTTTATTTCTATTTTGCATACTTTTTATATATCTGGTATATTACAATTTCACTGATTACATGGGAACAATCATCCTTCAAATGCATGTGGGAGGACACAGATTTTGAGGAGTCATTTCAGGGAAAGGAAGGGCAGGCAACAACTTTTCCTTTATCTTGCACATAGGGGAAATCAGTTTTAAGTCTTTTACTATCATGTGAGGATTGAACAGGTGAATGAATAGGGGAAATTGGAACATTAGGATTTACAGGTGGTGGATGAGGTAATGAAAAATTGAGCCAGCCACGATGGTGAGAGACAACCGGGTTGACAATATCTTGCCATCCATCATTTGCAGGGACTTCTGGTTTTAAGGACACATGAGGAAGAACATGAATGCTAGGGATGTTATGAGGCTGGAAGGGGGTCTCTCTGGTTGAGGTTGTATTATTCCTTTCCCAATCCAATTAAAGAACCCATCTTGGAACAACTGGTTCAAGTCCTGGGGATCAACATCAAAATGAATGGAAAAACTAGGCCTTCTAGGCCCTCTGTTCTAGTTTCCTCGGTCTCTGTTATTTCTCCCATGGTTTCCCCTACTGAAGAAACTCATCCTGTAGGAACATTTCATCAGTAACTAAGCCTTTAATAAACCATACATGACATTTTTCTTGCATGAATAAAAAATTGGCTCAGAAATTGACACGAGATACATGCAAATCCATCCATAACAAACCATTTAATAATCGCCAAGTGAGAAGGGGGTGATAAGGTTCATGGGACCTATGGAGGGAGTGTAATGAGAAAAAGGTGGTATAATGAGAGGGGATAAACACATGAATAATGCTCAGCAATTAATTAAATAATTTAACTGTGTAAAATATAGAAAAATATCAGTTTCCAACCATTGTTGTGTTATCTCTTTTGTCGTTGATACACAAACCCTTTTAATTTATTTTACAGAACAGGGTTGTCATAAATGAAATTGGGATTATGACGGGAATATAATGAGTGAAAAGTGGTAGCATGACAGGGACATAATATGGATAATGCTCATATAAAAATAAATCAAATCAAACAATCAAACACATCTTTGTTTATACCTCCACAATTCAATCAATATTCACTTTTAAAAACCACCATCTAAATCGTTACTTCCTTTACAGATTGCTTGTTGTCTTCCAAACAATAATTCATATGCCTAGAACTAATCAATTACAACAGCCTTTGTATCTATATAAACTTTATATAACAGTGATAATAACAGCATTGCAATCGATATGATGACCATAATAACCCTTTGAGCCTCAACCATTCATACTCCAATGCTAAATATATATATTTTTTAAACCAATAGAAATATGCACAGTGATTCCAGTCACTTATATCCAATTATTATTCTTTAAAATCAATGAGAATGTGCACAGTATTTACCACGCTTTGTTCATTATTCAAGCATTTTTCGACACAATCAAACTGGGTGTTAAAACTCATAATTGGGCCCCAATCAATTCACATAGAGGTGTCTTTTAAATATAACCAACATAAGTATTGATTCGAATAACATTTTAATCAAATAACATGGAACTCTTGAGACCCAACTTCACATAAATTAGCATGTACAAACTTCTTTTAAAATTGACCAACGAGAAATAGGACCAAATCGTGCCCAATCAACCAAGCACACGCGGTGCCTATTTACCCTTGACTGGATTAAAACGATATCAAGATCGTATTTAGGGTTTAAACAAAGAAAATGGAGAGTAAGAGAAGACGGCTCAAACAAAGGAATAAGTCCTCAAAAAAATGCAGACAACTCGTTCCCTTCAAAATTTACCACATACATATAACATGTAACAATAGTCTTGACAATGAGGGTTACCAAAGTGACAGTCAGCCACCTCCAACAGGAAAGAGAAATGAAGCAAATCTCTTAACAACACTGTAAAGTGAGCGTCCAAGAACAATCCGTGCTCAACTAAAATCATGTATACAACTTCCATTAAACTTCTGGGTGATGTTAAATTCATACTGTGTACTTCTTTCCAAGCAACAGTGTTAATGGGGGCAACACAATGATAACTAACATCTCGGGGTCTTGCCAATTCAAGGCAAGAAAAGCCTTAAACTTTCAACAGTTCACATTGCAACCCAGAGGATCGAAAAAATCAACCACACCAACTAAAATGGAGTGGCAATTCTTAAAAACAGAGACCATTTGTAAGACCCATGCGCAAAGCTCAAATCTTGTCAAATCAAAATAATCCATTTTCACAGAAAAGCCAGACCCAAAACACAAGTTGATCGAGCATGCTTCAATTCCATTTTATCAATAAACCCATGCAAATATTACCCACAACAAGGAGAGCGTAACCATTCTTTTTTTTAAATGCCAACAAGAAGAATAATCACCATAAGAAACCACAAACACAATACCAATACAGAGTTCAAAAATCCCATAAGAGCTTAAGAAAAACACAGATCACGAGCAATATTGAGCCAAAAATTGATTCATAGGGAAGAGTAACCATCATGGATGGAAGAGTAAGGAACCCATACTTGGAAAAGTCTGTGGGAGGAAGAATCTAGATTGTATGCCTCCTTCACGACCGAACTATGTGGAGCATCAACAACCACCAGAGCCAAAAAACAAAATGAAAGTATGACTAGGGTGACGGGCTTGAGGGGTGTTTGAGTGACATGTAGTAAATGCACGTCACTTTTCCCCCAACCTCATTCAATTCAATGTAAAAGCCATCCAATTCACCATAGAACTAAGCATTTAATCAACCATATATTCATTGCCATATCCCACTTGCATAGTGCGCCACCCTTGGTAATGTCAAACCTTTTAAAAAAAATAATAATGTGTTATAACGTTACCCCATGTGCATCCACATATAACATACAACAAGGCACATAACCATAGAAGTAAGGGTTTGTACACCCTTCCTTTGTCACAATAATACATAGCATTAGAGCTTTTGTATAGTCCTTTTATTTAAAAGAGCTCCAATATCATCCCTTATCAAGATCATATTTAAACCAATTAATTCCATATTTAATTGCAATATCAAAACAAAACTTAGAATAATCCTTTCATCCATATGGCAGTCTTAACATAATATGAGAGTGGTCATCAAAACCATCCAGTGCCATGAATCAATCAACCAACCGTCTAATGTCACCATAAAATTCTAACCATGATTTGAAACATCGAATTGTAGAAGATTGTGTTGGTACCATCACAATAGAAAAAATAAAAGCGCAACATATCCATCACAGCACCACAAGTCTACAAGGGGGTCCCACCTACTAGTTTATTATTAATATAAATAATTAATTGAGCTTGGCAATCATTTGTGAGCATAGTATTCATCGTTTCCTTTTTAAGCATCAACACAGTTGTTGTGGACGTAGCCCAAAGTTGGGTGAACCACGTTAAATCTTGTGTTACATGTATGTTATATGAATGTTCATGGATTATGTTTTATGCTTATTAGATTAGATCTGTGTTATGCATAATCATTGTACAATAATCATGACTATTACAGTAGCGTGTTATGTGGAAAACTAGAATCTAATGATAGTATGAATATGAAATCACTAAGTAGTTATTAAGGAACAACGACAGAATTATGTGCACAAAAATTATAAGGAAGAATGAACAAAATGGGCATCTCTCATTACCTCACTACTGCAAAAATCTAGTTCTTGCAGTCCCAATAGATACCTCGGTGAGACTTCGTCTACGCAAGCAGGTGATTTCGAAATGGATGGTGTCCGATGGGTTTTGTTGGTCATAGATAACTCGAACCTAGGGTCTTACAAACTACGCACAATGCCAACAATGACCCACACCTTCATAAAGTCACTTTTACACATTAAAAATTAAAAATCTCAACTTGACTTTAGAAAATCACTTTATAAACTTACTTTATAAAAACACTTTATAAATTCACTAGGAAGAAATGTGTTTGGTCACTTCCGCATGTGGGGTTCCGCCAACGCAGAAGTACCTCTGAGCTACCAAATCTAACAAATATTCTTAAGAGCTTCAAACATAATGAAAACAACAACAAGGAAGGAAATTATGACCAGTGATAAACTAATTTTTCACTCAAGAAAGATAAGGACGAATTTGGAAGAGTTTCTCCATCAAGAAGACCCTTCATAAAAAGGTATCAAAAAAAAATTATTGCAAAAATTTTGGTCACAAAGCAGTGAAATGTAAAGCATATGGAAGAAATAAATATATGAGAAATATGAGTAAAATATCTCATAATGATTACAAGGATTACTCTGTGAATATCAAGACCAAAATTTTTCATGAGACTATTGATAGAAACTACAATCCATTTTCTCATGTACATTACAAAGTTGAATGTTACAAATATAATAACTATGGACACAAAGCATAAGATTGTAGAAGCAACATGACAAAATTTTCTAGACCAGGATACAAAAGGGTATGGAAGAGAGAAAAAGAGGAGGAAAATAAGGAAGAATGTAAACTAGATTTGTATGCACAAAACAAAGAACATGATACCATCACCAAACAAAACAAAGATACTACAAACGTTTGGAAGAAGAAACAACAATAAATACATCCATGCTGGCACATACTGCACCCCTAGAAAAAAATTAATGCTCAAGTCACATAACTAGTAGACCAAAGTTTGTGAAAGATATAATCAGGGAAATTGAGTCAAGAAGTAATGGGTTTGCTTCTTTTAAAGCCAATCAGACCAAGGAAGAAAATCAACATCCTGAAGATATATTTTAAAATAACTTGAGAAAAGAGGCAAAAGAAATAGATAGCTCTGAAGATAAAGAGACTCTCTTGAAAAGAATGAAACATGTAGGATAAGACCATGAAGTTGACAAAAACGTTTCTATGAAAGAAAATAAACTAATCTTGAATGATGGGAGAAGAATGTTGATCAGAGAAAACAAAAGGTAGTGATTGCATCCAGTTCAAGCAATCACAAGAGCAATGTCAAAGAGAGCCTTCAAGCATCCAAGTAAGTAATCCAACAAGATTGAAGCAATCCATGAAGGTATGATAAAGTATGTCTTATAATTTATTCCATTTGTAATATGTAATATGATGAAATAGAGAAGAGAAGAAGGATCCCAAGACACAAGCATGTGCAAAGGAAATGATGAAGCATGAAGTTGAATCATTCAAAAAGGGAGAGATTGGAACAAAGTCTTCTACAAGTTTTCAAAACATCACTATTGCAAATATATTATAATAAGTATGTACTCCAAGCTCTAGAGTGGATATCTATAAGGCTGATAGAAACAAATTGTTGGAAAAAAGCTGAAATACTTATCATTCACAAGTATCATTCCACTGTGACATAGATGAAAATGTTTGAGCAATGAAGAAACCACAAATTGAAATTGATAGTCTTCTACTAACATGTAAATGATGGATAACAAAAATTGGAGCTGATGATAGATGGAATGAATGAATAATATATCTTAATATCCATGAAAATATGTCACTATGCTATTTGATTGAAATGGAATGAATATGTCGGAAGGATAAACTATGCAGGAATTGTAGACAACAAACCACGGTGAATGGAAAACGCATTGTCTGAAACTTCTTACAATTAATGAAGTAGGTTTTGGAGGAGTTATAGTAGCCATATGTGCAGGATTATCATGACATGAAGCTTCACATTACAGGTTCAGAGACCATATGTACTAATACACATAAGGGAAGTATAAAACACTAAGAGAAATAGACCTAGAAAAGATGAAGAAGAGTAAGCTACATGTTCCAAAATAAAGTAAAGAAGATGAAACTCTTGATGAATTTGCTATGAATTATGGGAAATATAAGATCCTGAAGGAATACTTGAGTGGCTTGCAAAAATAGATTATCATGATGAAAATCAGAAGTTAGAAGAGCCTTTAGAAGTGATGAAGGCATGCAAGAGCTAGAAGAATCAGAGCACATGGAGATGTTATAATTTGCATATGGAGAGAAATGACATAACAGAAGGAAATATCCAAAATTATAAATAAATGATCAGAAGTATATATATGACTCTTTTGGTTATGCAGTCCAATAAATTGGAAGAAAAGGATAGTTGAAGAAACAAAGAAATAATGTTGATACTTGAATATGTTGATGTAAGTATTTGTGAGTTCTCCATAGGAGTTAATTGTATGAAGTGACTCACTATGTCAAATGATATGATGAAAGTTTCATGTAAAAGCACAAGGTTAGGATTAGCTCCATAAATACAAGAAGGTTGTTGGTTACAGAGCATAAAATTAAGAGTACGATGTAAGGGGGAGTTTCTGAAAGACAAGAATAAAGGTGTTGAATAAAGAATAAATAATACATTGTTAGGGGGAGATAATCCATTTTCCATTGATGTTAAAAGGGGAGAGTACAAAGAAAGGAAAGAAAATTATAGAAAGAAGTACATATAAAGGGGGAGATGTGTGGAAAGAAAGACAAGTGTTTCCATCAATGACAAAGGGGGAGTTTGTTGGAAATTGTGTTGTCATTAGATGTCATTGATATCACAGGCAGGGGGAGACTGAGTGTTGTCAATGATAAGGGGAGACTATAAATGTATTTTCAAATTGATGAGCCTTTGTGTATGCGTTTTTAAATTTCTACAAGTGTTTTTTTGTTTACCCTGAAGAAGAAGTGACTATGCGAAAATATGACAAAGGACATGCACAATATGAATGAAGAATGGAAACTATACGTGATCGAGGAGCAACAAGAAATTGAGGAACGAAATGACCCTGCAAATGATAGGTCCAAGGATCAAACTAGAAACACAAATCTATCGACAGACAAAAGAAGAAGAGTGTATAGGAAGTGTTGAGCATGCGTTGAAGGCAGGATGACAATGAACAATCGATCCAAGTGAATTTGGGTTGCACATACATAAGGAGAAGTTGTGCAACTAGAAGATGGACGAGATGATCCCATTATAAGTCTGAGCAGCAATAAGAGAGATGGAGTCGAAGTCTAAGGGTGCAAAGAGCTTAGTTACACGATGATGTCCCAAGCATGCAAGAGATAGTAGGGAAAAATCCCATATTAACATATCCCACATTCATGATGAAAATCAACTACAAAGGGTTTATAATGAAAATGTGAAAGCACATATTTTGAATGTGAACAAAGGATCATGAAACTATGCGAAAGGTTTTAACTTTTGGTGTGGATAAATATGGACCTAGAACATGTTAAATCCTAACCGTTCATCTCCAAAGATCATTGGTTAAGATCAAAATATTGGGGTGAGAAACTTAGTGGGACAACTCATCCATGAAAATGCCATGATAGAAACCTCATCAACACCATGTGTCCAGTCAAATGAATTCCACATCAGAGGAAGTCCATGTCAGTAATGCCACGTGCAGTGCCACATGTGAGGAAATGTATTGATGTCATGTCATCTAGTGTACATGAAGAAGACGTCGACGTGGAAGCTACTTCATATGCAACATCGACACAAGAGATAGAGAAAATGACTAAGTACCAATACATCACAAATATAGTGAGCACGACGGAGAATCAAGAGTATGTGAAGAAATGAGAGCGAACCTGCGGACCCGTGTTGAGAGTTTGAAAATCGACTAAGTGTAAGAGATCCATGGTAGGAGTTCGAAAATCGACTAAGTGTAAGAGACCCACGGTAGGAGTTCAAAAAATTGACTAAGTATCAAGAATCGATCGGACGGATGAGGTCACAGATATAGATTCAAGAAAATGTCGTAGACTCGCAAACCTGCGGTAAGATTTTGAAGAAATGGATAAGTACCAAGAATCAGTTGGACGAAGATGACTAAGTATCAATAAGACAATTGGTCAGACGAGGATTACCCGCAACCCACAGTGAGATCTTGAAAATGACCCACGAACCCAAGAATCGGTTGGATAAAGATGCCTCGAGAAATGGCTAAGTATCAAGAGTGACTCAGTCGGACAGATGAGGTCATGAATAAGAGAAGAACGAATATTCCATAGAGTGTAGTGAGATATGATCATTGGATAAGTATCAATAATGACTACATACCAATAGATTTTAAATAAATGACTAAGTACCAAGAACAATTGGTCAGACGAATGAGGTCACGGATATTTCCACTTGTCATAGATTGAATGACCTAGGAGATCGCCACTTGTCACATATTGAATGACCTAGAGGGTGATAAGATGACCTAGAGGGTAAGAGATCCGATGACTCATAATGTCTCATAGACCCACAAAGAAATGCTTGGAAATGCATCTAAGTATGGGTGACAAATAGGTGTGGTGGAATGTGAAGGTGCATTCTTGAGGCCACAAAAGTATGAAAAGATATGCCTCAGACCCGCGAAGAAAGGATTGAAAAGTTTCTAAGTATAGGTGCAAAATGAGTGCAGAGGAACTTGAGGGTGTAGTTTGGAGGTTGCAGAAGTTTGAAATGAAGAAGAGATATACCTTGGAACCGTGATGAAACCATCAATATAGATCTATAGTTAAAATTAACTCGAGATATGATTGGATGGTGGTTATGAGATGAAATCTTGAGCTATGTGAGACATGAATCAACAGTCAAGATCAATTCGAGATTCAGATCAGATGGTTGTTGTGCATTGTGGATGCATTGCATGTTTTGATGGGTAGAGAATGGATAACGACCATGATTAATTTGATAAGATTGGACGGCTACTGAGTATTGAGTGGTAAGTTGTAAAACCAGGTGGTCCCGATATGCTAAGAAGAAATCAATGGATGAGATCCAATCAAGGTTAGATAAGCCTACAATTGTGTGTTATGACTACATGGTATGTTTTGGATCACAGTGAGTAGATCGACGACTGATATTAGCTCGAGGGAATATCAAACGACTATTGAGTGTTGAAGTCAACAATGTGGTCTGAGAGCATATCACACATGAAACTAAAGGTGGTTTATGTTAGTTTCTAAGGAGTGTCACAACTCAATTTTGAGGACATTTGGAGCCAACTTCAGGGACATACTTTTGTATGTGGATAAATTCATGGAAGTATGGAACGTATAAATAACGATGCTTGAATTGATTTTAAGTGTGAGAAAGAATTGAGAAATGATGGGAGAGTGTGGATTTCTGAAAGTGGAGAACCATGTGTGAAATATTCAAGTGTTGTGAAAGCAATCTATGGATGAGGAAGAGGAGCTCTGAAGTTATTACGAGAAATAAATTGAAAGAAAGAGAAATGTGTTTGTCTAAAGGTGGTTGGGAGGTGCAAGGACAAAGGAACTTCTAAAAATACCAATATTGTGAACGACGACAACAGACACAGAACAACATACCTATGTAGGTGAAGGCTTGAATGAAAAAGATAATGTGGTATTTCTAACAACTTGAGGAGCTTCATGTTTCCAATAAAGTTGGTATCTACAGGGAGAACTAAGTTGGCGATCAATTAAGGGGATTGGTTTCTCTTGTAGGTTGGTGCTTGCAAAAATTGATTGATTTGGTTCTCAGGAGAGGGGATTGGTGTCTCTTGCAAGTGGGTGCCTGCAAATATAGTAGTTGTGGGTTGGTGCGTACAGGGAGAATTAAGTTGGTGCCCAGTCAATGGAATTGGTGTCTCCTGTAGGTACAAACATTAATTTTGAGTTTGTGCTTAGGAGAGGGGATTGGTGTCTCTTGTAGGTGGGTTCCTGCAAATTTAGTAGTTGTAGGTTGGTTCCTACAGGTAGAAATGAGTTGGTGATCAGTTAAGGGGATTGGTGTCTCTTGCAAGTTGGTTCTTGCAAACATTAATTCAGATTTGGTTCTCAGGAAAGGATATTGGTGTCTCCTACAGGTTGGTGCCTGCAAAAATTGTAACAGTACGTTGATGCCTACATGATTTTATGAAATAAATATTTTTTGGTTTTCTCCCATTTGGGTTTTCATGTTAAATCTCTATGTATTGTGGAATATATGGTTGTGTATATATATTTATCATTAACTTCTCTAGATGGTAAAGTAATACATTGATAAATATCATAATAAATATTGTGAAAAGAAAAAAACAAGCTTACATTGATTCANTTCCCCCCCCCCCCCTCCCTCTCAGTATAAGTAAGTGTGCCAATAATACTCTCCTGGTTGGTTGTTTTTCTTAGTTTGGTGTTGTTGGGCGCAAGCCCATTTTGGGGAAAATGTTATTTTTGGAGAGAAAAACACGAAGGGGGAGAAAAATAGCTGGAAGGAAAAACAGCACGTGCGAGGAAATCATGCAAGGTGTGCATGAGAGGAAACCTAACTACATTAGGGTTAGGTTTTTTGTAAGATATGGTAATGGCCAATAAGCCAAGAATAGGTATAAGTAAGTACCTAGGAGGTCTAGGTAGAGGGTGGTTTTCGAAATACATAATTGTAAGAACTGTAACTTTTGGTAAGTTGTTGAGCTAGAGGAGAGTCGAGTGAATCGATCCCAAGGGTTATATTGCAGGTTGAGGAGCCTGGTTCGATCTAGTCAGACTTACAAGGATTGAGGAGCCTGGTTCGATCTAGTCAGACTTACAAGGATTGAGGAGCCTATAGTGATTGTAAGATCAGAGACTGTAGTGCGCGTGGCACTAGATATTGTTGAACCATAATAAAAGAGCTTGAGAGACAAATATTTGTGGACATAGCCCAGGAGGGGGTGAACCACGGTAAAGGTTGTGTTATGTGATGTGAGAATTACATGTTTCCCTTCTAGAAATAGTTACATTATGAATGTATGAATGGTTAATTTTACGGAATATGGTAGATATTAAATCTGGTAGAATGCATGCATAGAATGAGTAAATGAATGAATAGCCCTAAGTATAATCCTCGATCCCCACTCTTTCCTAGACTGCAAGCATCTGAGCATTGCAGTCACCCATAGAACTATCTTGGGTGAGACTGTGCAATACACCATGTGTGCTTTGTTGCCTTCTGGTTTACCAGAAGGGCCAATAGTTTTAGATGGATTTTGTTGGAAGCTCATTCAGATATGAACCTGGGTCAACCTTAAAGCAGAAAGAGGATAAGATAAACCAACAAATGGCTAGGTTGTCGACTGGAACTGAAAGGGATTGAGTGAGTGGGATCTGTGGAAGAATCACGCAGAAAATGGAGGTATAGAAAGGAATGTTCAGACTATTGAATCCAATGTAGGAAGAAATTGAAATTTGGTTGAAAACAAAGGAGCTGTATTTTGCGCAGAAAGACAACAAAAACCCTAACATAACACCGCACAAATATCTGGACAAGTACATATTTAGCGACTTGCATGAAGTGTTTTTCTATGATTTCCCACATGTGTTGCAGGAGTGGATATTGAGGTTGAAATACAACCATGCAGCCAATTGTATTAGACAGTTATAGTGGAATCCTGTGGAGATCAAGCAGTTACAACAAGTTGATAAAAAATTCACGCGCGCAATAGATTTCTGGTTAGACAGTATTGTTGCAGGATTTATCACAAAATTTGCAGTAGACACTACAAAGTCTTACAATGCAGCAGAGCAAGAGTTTCTAATAGGACCACAAGGAAGGTATATTAGATCGATGTACACTTCCATAAAGATATTACTGTATAACAAAGATGTAATGACTATGGAGTCAGACAACTAAATCTTCCCTATGTGCATGGGGGAAGGGGGGAAGCACTGACAAGAGCTGGAGAAATGGAGGAAGAGATGGATAAAGGAAAGAAGGAGGATGCCTTGGACCCAATCATGATGGAGGAAGACCAAATCAAGCATATCATGGAAACAGATGGAAGGACGCATAGTAGAGCACCCTACCATTACAAGATGAACAATAAGAAGAGAGCCATAATAGTGAGGAAAGGCCTGGAAAGTGATGAAGAAGAGGTAGAGGATATTCGGGCTATGGAGAAGATTGAGGAAATCTTGTGCACAATGTATGAGAGGAATACGAGAGGCCCAAGGGCAGGAACAGAAGGAAAAACTCATATCTGTGTCAGTGTCAGTGTGGAACCCATAAACCCATGTGCGACTAATACACCAGAAAGAACACCATTGTTTAGACAACCCAATTTTAGTGGAAGAAAGACAACATGAAGTACATCTAAACAAGGAGCAACAACTGGAGGAGCCAACTCAGGGAGTAGTAGTCAAGTATCTACACTATGCGAAGGTCGTAGTTCATCGTCGTTCAAGATGGCAGGACATGATCCCACTATTAGGTTACCATAATTCAAGGGAGAGGCATTAGAGGATCCTGAAAAGAACTTGTTTATCTGTGAAAATATTTGGGAAGCAAAGAAGATCACAGATGAGGATACAAAACTTGTGCAATTATCTATCATGCTAAGAGACCGCCCACTGGATTGGTACATGAGCTTAGTTGTAAACAATCCACCAAGGACAACAAGGATGATTGTAGATGTCAAGAACATATTGATAAATGAATTCCAAAAACTGAGCTCAAAAGATCAGTGCATGAATGAGATGATTGAGATCAGATAGAAACCAGGTGAGTCTGTTTGGGAGATCAATCAGAGGTTCAAACGGTTGAAGGGTAAATTGAAATATGTCATGACTGACATGCAACATAGACATATCTTTATGAACTCACTATTACCACATCTAAAATACCCTCTCAGGCAACAAAAGTTTCAAAATCAGATAGAGGCTCTACAGGAAGCCCTACAACTAGAAGAGAACCAGTATCAGAAGAAAGATCCAGCAATAGAGGAGATGAAGGATGATCTGAAGAACCTCACATTTCAACTAAACCATAATAAGAGAAAATATAAAATAGAAGTTGTTTTGTGTACCACATGCAAGACAGAAGGACACCACAAGAATGAGTTCCCAACTTTTTCATAGTACATGGAAACATGGCTACCAAACCCTTTACCAATAGGAGGACCATGGTGTGAAATATGTAAAACACATGGACATGATCCATATCATTTTCCAATGATGTGGAAGTATTAGACAGTACCCAAGAGGTCATATTGCAACTTTTCCAAGTCAGTGGGTCATGATGACAAAGACTATAGAACAATGGATCTGATGAGGGAGAGAACATCAGATACCTATAAGGTGCAGGAAGAAATGATGACAGGACAAGATGCACCTCATTTTAACTAGGTACCACCTCCATACAACATTGTGAAACAACAGTATAACACTACGCAATCGCAGTATAATAACGCACAACCACAGTATAACCTCGCGCAATATAATCAGGTGCCTCAGTAAAATGCACTGTGAGGAGACCAAACTGGTTACAGAGGTGGATCATGAGGTAGAGGAGGATTTGAAAGAGGAAGAGGTCTAGTAGTATGCCATAACTTCCAACAACCATGACACTATGCAAGGGAATGTCCACTTCCACCTAGGACATGCATGTATTGTCGCACAGTAGATCATGATATAGAGGAATTTCCAAAATTATTGGGAAAGATTCAAGAAAAGAGAAATCAGAACAATAAGAATATTCAGTGGATCTCTGCAGAAGCGAGGGATGATGGAATACATATTAACATAGTTATCCATGGAGGAACTAAGACAAGAGATGACGCAATACAACAAAATCCATCACAACACCAATGGATGAAGAAGAATATTGAACCTCAGAAACAGTTTGATGCGGGAAAGGAGAAGGAAAACTTTAAGGAGGAAAGACAATAGTTTATCAAGCAAGATGTTGCATCTACATCAACTGCGCAACATACTCAGAATGTACCAATGTACGATATGCCCTTATCGATGGATCACACTAGTGAAGTGTCACTTATAACACAAGTAAGTACCATAAAGACTTTTCTGCAATCCTTTGTTAAGCTACTGAATAAACCATCATCTGTTAAAGTTTTGAAAAATATGTTAGAAATATGTAACACAAAATTAGAGGGGAATTTAGAGCAGAAAACAATCAATCACCTCCATACAAGAAGGAGGACAAGCAGGGAATTTATACTAAATGCCAACATTGGAGATTTCAATATGGGGGATATCATACTGGACTTAGGCTCTGAGGTAAATGTGCTACCCAAGAAGACATGGAAATGCATGGGAGATCCCACACTAGGTTATTCACTGGTCCAATTAAATCTATCAAACCAACACATAGTTATACCAATTGGAAGGCTTAAGGGTGTGATAGTGGATCTGGATGGAGTAAACACTAAGGTGGATTTTGAAGTAATAGAAATAGTAGATGGAACAACACCTTATCCAACATTTCTTGGGATGGATTGGGCATTTGATAACTAGGCCATAATAAACTTGAAGACAAGGAAGATGACATTTGAATCAGAAGAATACAGAATCATTGCACCATTAGATCCATCAGAAGGAGAAAGGTTTGTAGAACCCACTTGCTTAGACCTGGAGGAAATCAACCAGTTATACAGAACCACCGCGCGAGAAGAAGATTATGTCAACCCAACTACATATGGATTACTCATTTGGAGGAGCATCACATTATGTGCTTCTGACTTGGATGCAGGCTTGGAGAATTGGCAGCAAAGATTACATGAAGTATCCACCAGAAGGTGCGCAAGAATAGACCGCGCAGTAAGATGGATAGGTACAAAGATAAGATAACCTCCCAGTTTTCATGGGGTCAATGACTTAGAAAAATTCATAGCACTTAAGGCAACACCTGGAAGATGGTGGAGTGCGCACAAAGAAACAGTTAAGGACTAGTACCAATGTAAGCGACTATTGCACATTAGATTTGACGCGGAGCTGCCAAGCAATGAGATGCAATGATATGATGGACACAAGACACCAATAAAACACTTGGAGAAGTGCAAAATAGTATGGAAGATGACACCACCAAAGGAATGGCCTCATCACTTTATCCACACATTGGAAGGAATTCCAACAAACTAGTATGTAGACCAGGAATTGCGCAGAGGAACTGCAGAATGGACAACATTACATCAAAATTTTATAGTCACTTTCTCATTTGAACATGAGAACTCCAACATGGATTTAGCACTCAAATGGATAAGAGGAGTGATATTTGTTTATGAATCAGAGGTTGAGATTATAACAAAGTATCAACAAAAGAAGAGACATGTAGTTAAGGAACTATTGCCATGCTATAATGTGGAAGAAGAAGCACTGGAGGAAGATGATTCATGCAACATCCATATTACAGAAGTTGAAGGTGAAAGAGAGGTGGAAGGTCCATCTCTGGAATCAGAAGTTTTTTCTGCGCCAATCAAGGTTAAGAAACTCAACATTGGGACAACTGATAATCCCAAAATGGCCAACATTGGATATTATTGGGATGAACAAACAATGGAGAGGATAACATAGTTACTGTGTGAGTACAACGACCTGTTCCCAACAATGTTCAAAGAGATTAAAGGAATAGAAAGAGAGATAGGGGAGATGAAGATACCTCTCAAACATAAGGCAAGACCTATCAGACATAAACCCTATAGAGTAAACCTAGTATACAAGAAGAAAGTAAGAACAAAAATCGACAGGATGATAGAAGAAAGGATCATAGAACCAACATAAGAATTAGAATGGATAAGCCCTATGGTAGTTCAAGAAAAGAAGAAAGGAGGCATAAGGATATGTGTTGACCTGGGGAAATTGAATGATGATTTCCTACATGACCCTTTTCCTACCCCTTTTACTGATGAAGTCATAGAGAATGTGGGAGGTCAGGAAGCATATTCATTCACAGATGGATTCTCAGGCTACCACCAAATTAAAATAGCTCAAGAAGACATGTATAAGATTACCTTTTCCACAGAATGGGGATCCTATCAATACACAGTCATGCCTTTTGGACTAAATAATGCACCAATAATATTCTCAAGAGTATTCATAGCTCCATTCAAAGAATTTATCCATCTGTTTTTTAGAATTTTACCTGGATGATTAGACATTATACAGTATATTGAAAGACCATGTAGAGGTGTTAAGGATAATGTTGGAAAGATGCAAGCATGCTAGATATCCCTAAACATTAAGAAGTCCAAGTTTGGGACACCTTTTGGAATATTGTTGGGACATATAGTGTGCAAACAAGGTTTGCTAGTAGATCCTGCCAAGATTGCAGTGATTGTCAACTTACCACCACTAAAATCAGTGCACCAGTTGAGAGTAACATTGGGGCATACATGCTACTACTAGAAATTCATAAAATGGTATGCACAAATCATTGCGCCAATGGATAATTGTTAAAGAAATATAATAAATTTCAATGGAATGAGGACTGTCAACAAGGTTTAGACACCCTAAAAAAAACATGGTCACATTACCTATACTAGTATTTTCATATCGAGAAAAGACATTCCATGTGCATGTAGATTCATCAACTATAGCACTTGGAGCAATTCTAACGTAGCCAGGAGCGAGATATTTGAATCATCCTATAGCATTTGCTAGAAATAAAATGTCAGAATCAGAGCATAACTACAATACTACAGAAAGAGAAGGCCTAGTTATGGTTTATTCCTGTTGACACAGGGGCAGACCCAGGGTTCAACGCTTCAACAATGCACCAAGAAAAACCCTAACTACTGGCCCTTTTGGAAACACCTGCGAAGAAGATGAAGTCTCACCTGAGGTAGAGGCAGGGGTGTTGCAGGACTCAGGTGTCTACAACCAAGCTGGGACACAGATCTGTGATTACAATACTTAACAGAGAACTTAGAAAACAATATGCATTAGTTCTTGAACCTCATTCACATCGCAGATCAAACCCTTATTACAGATCAGCGCAGTAATAATAAATACCAAGTACTTTCCATCACTTAGCACATAGAATTAGCTCACATCTAACACTCAAATACCATTAAGCACTAAGAAACAACATTAGATGCATTCATCATACATTATAATAACAACAATAAGCATAAATCACATAAAAAATATCACACAAAGCACATCAAGACACAAGATATATGTGGTTCACCCCAGTGTGGGGCTACGTCCACCAACTTCTTCTTCTTCTTTATTAGTCTCCAATATTCTTACATTCATCTGCTCCTGTGCACAAAGCCACAGAGCCAAGCTTCACACCGGACATGTGATCTGTGTAAAACACACTAGATCCACCTTCCTCAAAATCAGGTCAAGGCACAGATTCAACTCCTTAATAGCACAAAACCTTACTTTACACAACCAGATTGAACAAAGTAACTTACAATCTCTTGGACTAAGCCAATGGAAATCTACATTGCTTAGATACTACTTATTTATACAATTAAAAAAAGGCCTAATCATGGCTAAACCCATGGGTCGACATCCCTTAACCCATTACATAACCCTAGTAAACCCCTTGTTGGGTCCACAAGCCTGCAAAACAAGTGAGATCTCGCGATCTCAGCTCTGAATGGGCACTCCATCTTCGACCAGCCTTTCAAAGTCCCAAAAGTGGTCAAACACGACCAATGTTTCCTCAAAACTTGGTAAAGGACCAACAGGACCCCAACACGCACATGTGACTCGTCCCGAGTCACTCAGATCTAGGCAAAGCTCCTTCAAAGGCCTCGAGCTTAGATCGATCTGCCTTGACTTGTTTCTTCGCTAGAGCTTCCTACTCAGTGAACTCTTGGATCAACTACTCTATAACAACCCCTTCCAGGCGTTGTTCCACTGTCGCAACCACTTGGTCTAGCTGCGAGCCTTGTCCTTCAATATCTTCAAATATCATCCAGGTTGCATCTTGCATCGGCTGTAGTCTTCGTTTCACTTCCATGAATTTTCTCTAGATGGCAGCAATCTGTTGTTAGACTACGCGTTGTTCTTGTGGTCACTTCATTTTCTCGACCGCAGTGAGTAGCTTCATCTGCGCCTGCACGGTGAATGTCTGTTGTTGCGCCTCCTAGAGATATGCTTCCAGTTTCCTCAGCTCTAGATCTTTTGTGAGGCGTTCATAGGTTTTCACACTATGATCACTCAATTGCTTACATTCTGAGGCGAGTGCCCTAATCCTTCCAACTGCACTCTTGGAAATTTCTTCCCTCTAATCGCGCACTTCTTGTGGAGTGCTCGGCACTGCTTGGAGATCTAAATCTGTTACTCTTGCTTGAAGATGTTGAATGGCCTCAGCGAGCTTCCCCACTTGAATCTTGGCTGGCTCTTCTTCCTCCCATGCCAAGCCCAGCACAGAGCGAAGTTCTTTAGTTACTACCTCTTTGACCACAGTCTGCTCTCTAAGCAGCTGGTCTTTTTCTTTCTATATCTTTGCATTGTCCTCCTCGAACATCACCCGAATTTCATCTTTCTCCTTCTGCATAGCTCGAAGTTGCTCTAAGACCTTGTCCTTTGCTTGCTTCAAGGATTTTGTATCCTGATCCTTTTCTTCTTGGACTCGATGTAGTTGAGCCTCTATTGCATCTGCTAGCCTTCGTAATTGGGCTGGCTCATCCCCCAATTCTGAAATATTGGATGAAGAAGGTGCAGTAGGTACTACATGGCTCGAATGGATGGTTTGTTGTATCTCTTTCAACTCTTTCTCGATTCTTTCATACAACATTTCCTACTTCACTCCATGTGTTTTCAATATATCCTCTGAAGCATCTTCCATGTCTATGATGATGAGATCAACATCGTCCACTGTAATCACATTCTTTGACTGGGGTTTATTGGCACGGGTTTTATTTCTTGTTGAGGGTTTCTGCGGAGAACCCTTCCTTTTATTTGATGTTTCGACCTCGGTAAGGGGATCCCTTGGCGGTGTAACTTCGCCTTTGTCTTGCTTTTCTCCTTCTTCCCTTCCTTATTCTTAGTTCACTTCATCTCCTCCTCCCTCTGTAGGTGAGTCGGGCCTACTTTCCTTTGAGGCAAAGTCCTCCTCATCAGTTTCTATGTTCTTCACTTCCTCCTTTTTCTTTGTTTTCTTCACGCTAGCCTATCCATCATGCTCGACCCAGGTGACCAATGGAATTCCTATGATGTCGAGGTCGAAGAGTTCTGCATCTTCCATCGGTACAAGGAACTCTGCTAGCCATTCTTTGGTGATATCCTCCATGTCCTCACCAGTTAGTTTATAATAGGAATGCAACTCCTCCTTATTCTCATCCCTCCGCGTAGTGATGTAGATAAAGTGTTGATCCGTGCGAAACTTCGCTAGCGGTCTGTACTGGTGCAATGTGTTGGGTGTCATTCGTGGGAATGCCTCAATAGCATGCTTCAGTTGTTGGTAGTAGGCATGGAAGATAACGTTTGACTTCCACTGCTTTGACATATCATTTGTGTACCACAAGGTGGAGAACCTTGCGGCCAACGGCTCTGATGGCTCAACTTCATGGAATGTTTCTCCTTCCGGCATCTGCCAAGCGACAAATGTGATCAATACCAGTAACCAACTGAAATGGAATTCGTAGCTCTGATCCTACGCTTCGCGACAGTGTTTATCGAGCTCGTTGACGAGGTAACTCGCCCAGTTCATTTGCATTCCTTCTACGCACTTCCCTGCGAGGTCTACTACAAATCCAATGACCTATGTCAGATGGTTCTTTCCGATGAGCTTGCCAGCTATAAGATGACAAGCTAGCCATACTGCGCCATCCTGGATGGAGGCTACCTTGTATCCTCGCTTTCTGATGCAGGAGCATAAGCTCACAGTTCTAGAAGATCTATGGTTGTTGAGAGTCAAAGCCAACTTTTCCTAAAAAGAGTGGACGCTCTTAAATTTTGTATTCAGTTCAAATTGAATAAATTGTCAAAGGATTTCGAATCCTAACAATTACATAGCTGTAGGAGAAGTTAGGATTACAATCAGAAATTATAGGATCTAAGTGGATTCGATCCAGACTTTGTGGATCTGAAAACCTAAGTTTTGAATTGTATTTAGGCAAACTAAGTCGATTTGTAAAGAGGATGAGAGGGCACAAGAGAGAGAGTGCACGGAATAGTTACAGAGGAGAGAAAGACAATTCATTAATAAAAGTTTCTACTCATTTGGCAACATTCTTATGTGTATGAAACCATATTTCATCCGTGTATGATTATGATACCTCTGTTCTCGTTGATAGAACACGTCTGACCTGTCATATTATTTTAATGATCCTTGGAATCGAGACAAATCTGTAATGGACTGATAAATTTGTCCTGTGAGCATTTGATTAAGGGTGGAGATCATAGTGTAACTCGGACGGACCAAGGATTGACGGAGTCAATCATCCAGAAGACGGATGATCAAGATCCGAGGGGAATCACACAGCAAAGAGTTGGCTATCCAGATCATAGCGGAGAATGGAGGGTTCAACCTCCAAGGCGTTTGGTGAATTCCGGTGAAGCCAAGTGTCCATCGATGAATGGAAACGGAAGTTAGAGGTAAGTATAAAAATGGTGTTAAATTGATTTCCGTTGGAGTTATGGTCATATCGCATAGTTCCGAGGTGCTTGGCATAAAGTTTAAAATGATTTCCGTTGGGTGCTAGAAAACACAAGAAGTGCTTAACCCACAATTTAAATAAGAGTTCTGTCAAATAGAACGGATATGCCAATTTTAGTGACAGTTAGCTAAGTTTAGCTCTGTCAAATAATTTTCGCTAACACCAGCTGCATTACTTTCCCTTCTCTACATCGCCATAATCCTCCTTTATGCGTTGTGCTAGGGATAGATCAGAATTCTCCCTAGGTAGAACTGTTGAGGGTCTGGTCCCTACATGCTCAGTCCTCTAATGAGATGGATCAGCATCGGATCCACAGTCACACACTTGTCAAGCCAGAGATACCTTCCTTGGTAACACGAAAATAGGATTTTAACACAAGCGTTAACCTCCTGATGTCGGCCAAAGTGACGAATCTTCATTACATTCAGGATCTTCAACTGCGCGAGCTCCTTAATCCACGGCTGGGAGACTATGCATGGCTTCTTCCCAGTCGTCTTCATCAAGTACCTATGCAACTCAAGCATCACGTAGTTCTTTTGGTCTCCAAGGTTGAAGTTGTTGTTCTTTAGAGTTGGGATATGTCCTAACTAGGGTCCAACTACGTGTATCCCCTTCGGGATGTACGTAGTGATCAACATGTACTCAAAGTCTCGTGGGATACTATCGCAGTTAACCACACTAGCCAAAGGCAGTATGTACTTCGACAAGATTGACGGGATCTGCTTCGTGTTATCCAGATCATCGTGGTGTTTGCTTTGCTTCTCAGTAGCAGTTCGTCTAGAATTATGTCCAGTCGAGGGGGATGCTTGCAAGCCCCTAGTCGACGACACCTGTATTCCTACAGACGTGACTTTCTCATCCATGAGCTCCACGAGAATCTCCTCCACATATTTCTCTAATGCACTTGGTTCGCCTGACATTCACACTTGTAACCAAATAGATTGGTAGGCGAACAGACAAGCGAGGTAATCGACGGATGGCAAGGTCTAGAAATCACAATGCAATATACACTCAATTCTTTGTTAGCTTAGATAATTACGGGTGGCAAAAAGTTGTCCCAGCGCAACGTCTGACGGGTTAAATAAGAAAGCATCATAACAGATTCCTCCAATGTGCAGGAATGCCTCAATCAATATGAATCATTTCATTATGGAGCGGTCTCAATGGTCCATTCCTTCATAACTGCATTTTCTAGCCATTTTGGGGTGTTATTCTAACGGTCGGGGCACCTCCAACGGTCATATAGCTTCGTTGTGGTGAAGTCCCATTTTGCGTGGTTTTGTTATTTCGGCGAGGTTCAGGTTCTGCGGATATGTTTCTTGTGAAGTCTTTTCTGGAACTTCCTGTGGTTTTTCTAACTTGGCTTTCTTCTTATTGATCTTCCTGGCCTTTTTCCCTGTGATCTGATATTTTATAATAATTTCTGGAATCCTCTTCCCATTTGTATTCTTATTCTCTCCTGGTAAAAGGACTTCGCACTGTTGATATGCTCTTATAGCTTATGAGGTTAATGTCCCTTCTCTTACTATTTCTGGGGTGGCTACACTTATTTCTTGCATGGACAGGTTCTTCAAGCCCTCCTGCGTTCTTTCAACAGCTAATTCTCTTGCCCTCTGTTGCTTCGACTTATCCTCTTGTTCTTCTATTAGTCGCTCTATTTTTCTGGTTATGAGGTCCCTTAGCTCTTGCTTTTTCTGTTCTGTAGCTTTCTCCTCTGCTTTCCTTCTGATCTGATCCTTCTCGATCCAAGTCTTTCCTAACAACAATGGAAAGGGGGTGTTGTTCTCAATAAAATTAATGACTTCAAATTCTTCTTCAGTCGATGTTTCATGAGAAACCATAGGCACATTAATAACTCTTCCACATAGGGTTATCATCTTTCCTTTAAACAAGCCTATCCTTCCCAATGAAGGTACCATAGTAGGCTTTCCAAAAAATTCCCAAGTGCTTTCTGGCATAATGTTCACATGTGTTTCTTCATCTAATACATAGTCTATGTTGAATTCTTCTATTCTTGTAACTATGCACTGTTTTTCTTTCAGGATATCTGGTAAACTGATGTCTCTCTGATCATCCATCACTTCTTTTAACTGTGTTAACATAGTCTATGACTCTTTCTCTTTATGATTTTCTAACATATCTTTAGTATTTTGACCTTCTTTATAGTTTTCTTGTCTCATGTTCATCTTTTTGACTTTAGCAATCATCCTTGGGAAATCCTCAACCTCATGACCAATAGATTTACAACAAAGACAAATAGGACCTGTACCAGGGCATTCTTTAGCAAGATGTCCTGGTCTTCTGCAATTATAACATAGTGTCAATCCTCTCTTTATTTTAAACGCATTCCAGCCTCTCCTATATTGCGCACTGGGATCATAGTGTTGGACCTGCAATTTGAAAAAATTCTTTCTAGGTTCTTGCATCCACTTATTAGTCCAAAAATTATTTCTATGCATAGGAATAACATATCTTTCTCTATTTCTATCAGATTTATTCAGATCAACTCTTTCTTCTAACTGTGCCCTAGTTTTCATACTAGGACAAAATCTATCAAACATACCTAGATTCATACTTTTGAAGAGAAAATTTCCACGTATCTTACCTTTACCAGAGCACAAAGCTTTAAGATCTTACCTCTTTTCTTCAGATCTGGTTTCTTTCTTAGCAGAGAGCTTCGCAAGTCAAGTAGAATATTGCGCACTATAGTAGCATATCTATGCATAGAGCTTTCTCTTTTCTTCAGTTCCCAGCAATCACAGTTTCAGGTCCCGACAACGGAACCATTTGTTGGCACAGGGGCAGAACCATGGTTCAAAACTTCAACAACGCACCAACAAAACCCTAACTACCGTCCCTTTCGGCAACACCTGTGAAGAAGATGAAGTCTGACCCGAGGTAGAGGCAGGGGGGTTGCAGGACTTAGGTATCTACAACCAAGATGGGACACATATCTGTGATTACAATACTTAACAGAGCACTTAGAAAACAATATGCATTATTTATTTAACCTCATTCACATCGCATATAAAACCCTTATTACAGATCAGCGCAGTAATAATAAATACCAAGTAATTTCAATCACTTAGCACATAGAATTAGCTCAGATATAACACTCAAATACAATTAAGCACTAAGAAACAACATTAGATGCATTCATCATACATTATAACAACAACAGTAAGCATAAATCACATAAACAACATCGCACAAAACATGTCAAGACACAGGATATATGTGGTTCACCCCAGTGTGGGGCTATGTCTCCAATCTTCTTACATTCATCTGCTCCTGTGCACAAAGCCACTGAGCCAAGCTTCGCACCAGACAGGTGATTTGCGTACAGCGCACTAGATCCACCTTCCTCAAAATCTGGTCAAGGCACAGAGCCAACTCCTTAATAGCACAAAGCCTTACCTTACACAACCAGATTGCACAAAGCAACTTACAATATCTTGCACTAAGCCAATGGAAATCTACATTTCTTAGCTACTACTTATTTATACAATTGAAAAAAGGCCTAATCATGGGTAAACCCATGGGCCGACATCCCTTAACCCATTACATAACCCTAGTAAACCCCTTGCTGGGTCCACAAGCCCGCAAAACAAGCGAGATCTCGTGATCTCAGCTCCGCCTGGGCACTCCATCTTCGACCAGCCTGTCAAAATTCCAAAAGTGGTCAAACACGACCAATGTTTCCTCAAAAATTGGTCAAGGGCCAACAATTCCCTTCACAAGTTTACAAATTACTTACTAGGTAAACATTTGAAAATGTTCACAGATCATTCAACCCTAAAATACCTAGTCAACAAGCCAGTGTTGGGGGGGGGGATCTGTAGATGGCTACTATTATTTCAGGAATTCGATTTTGAAGTAATAGTCAAACCAAGGAATCTGAATGAGGGACCTCATCACCTGTCAAGGGTCACCAATGGAGAGGAACCTATAAATGTTGAGTACAAGGATCTGGAGGGACATCATTGAATACTTGAGTACAGGGACAATGCCACAAGAGTTTAACACTGCGTAGAAGAAAAATTTGGTAGTCATAGTTGTAGACTATCAACTGATTGTAGGACATTTATACAACATGGGCGTCGACATCATTTTGGGAAGATGTGTACTAGAACACGAACAACCTTGGATTTTGGTAGAATCTCATGAGGGAATAGTTGGTGGACATTATGCAGGAAATGTTACATTGCAGAAGGTATTGTGCGCATGCCTATGGTGGCCAACAATTCATAGAGATGTTAAGGAGTACTGCTAGATATTTGATGTCTATTAGAGGGTTGATAAACCTAACAAAAGGGATGAGATGCCCCTAAGACCACAAGTAACCTTGCAAGTATTCAACAAATGGGCAATAGACTTTTTGGGACCAATTAACCCACCAACAAAGAGGTTTGGAGTAAGGTATATCATTATTGTGATAGAATACCTAACAAGATGGGCAGAAGGAGCACTGGTAAAATAATGTAGCGCAGAGACCACAACACACTTCTTGTTTGAGCAAGTGATCACTAGATTCAGTTGTCCAAGGATTTTGATGATTGATCAAGGAACTCAATTTATCAACAATATTATCAAGGCTATGAGTGAGAAGTTTGAAGTCTATCATCAGAAGAGTACACCATACCATCCTTAGGGAAATGGAACAATGCAAGCCTTCAATAAGATCTTAGAGAATGCCTTAACTAAGATTTGCAATGTCAACATGGATGATTGGGATTTCAAGATACCAACAGTATTGTGGGAATATAGGACTACATGCAAAAATTTGACAGGACATACACCATTCAGGTTGGTGTATGGAAAAGAAGTAGTGGTGCCATTAGAATTTTTGGTACCTAGCCTGTGTGTTGCAACAATTACCAACATGATAGAACAGGGTGCAGTAAAATAAAGGTTGAGTCAACTCATGGAGATGGAAGAAGATAGGATTATGGTAGGATTCCACCAAGAAGTAATTCCACCAACAAGAAATAAATCTTGGCATGACAGACATATCAAGAGGAAGAGTTTCAAGGAGGGATATCTAGTCTTTATTTATGACAGTAAATATTTTCAGCATCCAGGAAAATTCAGAATGCATTGGATGGGACCATATGAAGTGAATATTGTCACAAATGGGGGATCTATACAGCTGAAAGATTTGCAAGGCAATGAGCTAAAAGGAATGATCATTGGGAGTCGATTGAAACTCTACAGGGAAAATCAACCTCCTCGGACTTAAAAAGTTACAGCGCAGTAAGAAAATATGTACATAGTGTATTATAGTAGAAGTTAAAAAAAAAAAGGAGAAACAAAATGAAGAAAAAGAAGAAAATCCATAAAAAGGAAATAGGGGACGAGAATATAAAAAAATCGACAATGATGGAAGGTTTGGATATAAAATAATTGTTAGAATTAGTGGTGCGTTGTAGAAAAACCAGTGATTGAAAACACTACGTACCAGAGAGTAGTTAATGGGTAGAAAGGCACAACGCACAGGAAACACAACGAAAAGTGAAAACGTGACAATTGTCCGTGCGGAACAGTTGTCACTTTTCCATCCCGCTAAATAAAGCCATTGTTTTGTTTGCTAAGGAGAAGAATGCAGAGATGATTTGAAGAGAAAGAGAGTGTGCATTTGTGATAGCAGGTGGAGATCTAGAAGTCTACAGTCTGGATTTCATCAGCATGTCACCACCAAGAGTTGGAGCGTCGAGCATGGTTGGTAGAAACACAAGAAATAGAGCTCGAGCGACACACGGGCAAAAAATAAGTACCAGCCATAGTGGATGTGGATGAAATCCACACACCCAAATATGAACCAAACACCATGCAGGTGGAGGAGGAACACAACCTAGAGTAGGAGGTTGTGCAACCGGAGGATGACGTAGAAAGGACGAAATATGACACGTCGAGAGGGAAAGGGCCACAATAGGAGGAACAGGCACAGGTTCATCACCATAGGGCCAAGAACCAAATGAAGAGAAGGGAAAAATGCATGCGGATATACCAAAGGTGGGGGCCTCATCCCCATAGGGAAGGAAGAAATCTTGTGCTGAGAGTAGCATATAGGGAGTGTCACAACCGCAGGTAGAAGTCACACTCATCGTGCCCAAAATTATAGAAGGGGTGCACATAGATGATGAGATGGTCAGAGGGGTGAATATAATGAAGTATTCCAACCATTATGTGTCCGACACCATTAAGTTCTTGGACTTATCGCAACATAATTACATGGAGACTCAGGGTGAGGGTCCATCAGGCATGTTATCATCATAACATTTTTCGGATCAAGATCCAAGTCTCGGAGATTTAGCGAAAGGCCACATCGCTATGGAAGTGTGATAATTTGGAGGATAAAATCTTATATGGCAGCATGTAGACAAATATAGTGGAGGTGCGAAAGGCAAGATTCTATGGACCGTTGATCTAAGAGTAGCCCAGATCAACAGCTAAGAGGCACATCGAGGGATGAAGCAATGCAAAAGATAATTTCTCAAAGGCATGCTAGGAAAAACCACTATGGTTTTGTTCATGGATGCGTGGTGCCCCTAGAGCTACATCGGGGAGAAAAGAAGTTTGCCTAAGACCGCTTTCTCCAATCTCCGATATCGGAAGTTGTTGGGACACAGTGGACCGTCGATCTTAGAGTGATCTAGATCAGCAGTTGAAACTCATATCAGTGATTCAAGTAGCGCAAGGATTAATCATTCGAGGGAGGGACGGGAAAAACTATCATGGTTTCAAACGTGGACATGTGGCACCCTCAGAGGCACATCGGGGTGAAAAGCGGTCTACCTAAAACCGTTTTCTCCAACCCTCGATGTCAATAGGAACATATAAAAGGAGGGAATCCGGCATTATTTTATGGTATTTTGAAGCATTCAAACGTTTGAAAGATTGGCACAAAGCATCCATTTGAAACTCAAGCTCAAAACTGAATCAGATTCGTGTGTTCTTCGCCGCTTAAACATGTATTTTTCACCATAGCCGTTAATCCTGTCATTTTATCCGTGAATGAACAAGACATCATCTCCAGAGAAGAAGCCCTAATTGACAGGGACTCCAACGTTTTCTACACAAAGATAACAATCTCACCCATTTCTGTGACCAAATCGAATTTGTAAGACAATGTTGGAACATGCATACCTTTCCTCAAAGCGGCTCAAGCCTCCATCATCCCTTACATCGTAGAAGTAGTCTTTCCTTTCCCTGAATTTGTAAGCTGGTGTGCAAAGCGACATTCTCAGGAATAAAGAGTCATTTTAAATAAATTAGGGTAAGAGGTTTTATGCGAAATAGACAGTCCGTTGCTTCGACACACCCTCAGTATACCAGAGTCTTCCCCCATAGTGTCAGAGCCCTTCGATGAAGAGAAGATTATCACAATTTATAGAGAATCCCACCAGAAGTAAAAACCATGTTTCTGCAAACCATTGTCAAACCTGAACACAATTCAAAGAGTCTCTTGTTTCCTACTAGTGTAAGCATCATGGTCATCGAATTCAAGTGGGCTTGTTCTCTACTGAGTCAAATTCTAGGGTTGGATAATGACAATTTTGTGGTAGAAGTCATGTTAGGTTTCTTGTTGACCTTCTTTATGTCAGAGTCTGGTCAGTTGATCAGTGTCAATTTTGACAAATTCATAGATGATAATATGCATCAACAGTTAGTAAACTTCAATTCATTGAGACACTTCAGATACTACACGCACTTGTTGAGAATGTTCCTGGAATCTAACAGAACCAAATTTCCTGAGACTGCATTTATTTCGACCGAGTGTAAAAGAATCACCATGCTTATTTTCATCAATAAGATTATGTCCAGGGTGTACAATCTTATTTTCGGTTTAGATCTATCAAGGGTCCTGGAAGAAATGAGAATTTCTTTACAACCAAATTCAGAGAGCAGGGTAGGAGATTGGATGTTGTTCATACAGTCTACTATGATTTGGGTATATGGCTATCAAGAAGGACCTTATCTTTTACCATTCTTTTTTACTCCCAGAATATTTGCTTTGGATTTCATAAGACAAAGGATCATCTCAGAGACAACGCATTTTCTGAAAGCACACAAGGCTTCTAACCTAAAATTTCCTTTCATAGTGGGACCCTTTATGGTAAAGAACAAGTCTTGTTTGCATCTGATCCAATCCAAACTCAGAGAATTCGGGTTCACAGAGTTGCAAGGGAGGAAATATGATCTGCATTAGATCTTATCAAAGAGAATATTGGCGAGCAAACAAGGCCCCTATGAACATGAGAACGTTGAAGGATCCGATAAGCTAGTCAAACTGGAAATCTGTATAGATATGGAGGTCACTCTGCAGCATGATCAGACAAAACAAACAGAACTAGCCTCTCAGCAAAGCCTAGCATAGAAACCTTCTCCTAGGTTGGTTTTCAAAGCCCCTAAGATGAGTGTCTATAATAAGAGGAGCGGTTCAGAGGCCTTGGGTTCCAGTAGCCAGCAAGATACTCCCAAGAAAATGAAAATCACACCACCCTCTCAAATAGTTGACCTGGAAGAAGAAGAGCCCAAAGAGAAAATGAGCATGGAGATGGTGGAAGGTGAAACCAAGAATGAAGAAGCTGGTACAAGAACCATGCCACAAAATGAAAGTAGCACAAAGTTTTTTAGCAGCAGGAAACACATATTTGGCAAGACACCTGGGGCAGTTTATTAGTCCAAGGAAGATTTAATGAACCAGTATGTTGTGAAGGGAAGTATGGCCAACAGTGAAATAAGAGACCTTTTACCTAAAGTAGAGAAGATGTCCCACGATAAGGATTCCTTACTCTCAGTCAAGGATGTGGAAAGAAATACATTTAACATAGCAATGGTTGATGATGATAAGGTGTCTGAGTTCAAAATGCACTATGAAAATATTGGTGCCCCTGACAAAGTAAAGTTCCATGGGAATGTCAGTGACATGCTATATTTGAATTATCTGAGCTTAGGTCTAAGGGCTGCAAGATTGAAAACACATGCACTCAAACTAGATGGACAATTGAAACAGGAAAAGGCATCCAGCAAAGCCTAGATGACACAGGTCAAAAGGTTAGAATATGAAGGCCCCTAAGGGGTAAAGGCTTCTCTAGATGAGAAAGATAAGATGATCCAAAGCCTAAATAAAAAGATGAATATTTCCCCTACAGATCATCCACAGACAACAGAGCTAACTACTTTGGAATAGGAGAAGGAAACATTCAGACAAGAAGCACTAAATTACAAAGTTAAAGTGTTGCAGCTAGAAAAGGAGAAAGAGAATTGGTTACAGGGGTAAGTAGCAACATCATATATGGTTTTCATTGTACCTGCTAATGCAGAAGCTAGGTCGAGCACTGATGGATTGGTCCAAGCCATGTCCCAAGTGAGTTTGCAGATAGGAGAAATCAAAAACCTTAAGGAAGCCTTGGAAAAGATGAAACAAGAAATGAAAACAAAAGATGAAAGGATGGCTCCACTCCAAAGGGAGAATCAAGATTTGCAAGAGAGAGTAAGCAAGTTGAGGACAAGGTTAAAGGGTAAAACATTGTTGCAAGGAGATAAACATGTGATCTAGGATGCTATTGTTGCAGAGGCCGCTAAGTTCAGAGTTTATCTCAATTTTATAAATGACAAAGATAGTGTGGCTACCACAGCTCGAAGCAAGTGTATTGTTGTTAATGAAACATTAGCCAAGAAACCTTCAGAATGGGCCTAGAACGCTATTGATTTGTTGAATTTTGAGCCCATTGTTGATCTTCATACTATTGGGGTAAAGGATAGAATTACTTTGATCATCTGGGCCAGGAGAATCATCGCCAAGCACAACTTTCTCAAATATGTTCAGAACAAAGCTATGCAAATGGAGCACAGTATACAAGAGTTTAAAGACACGTTTGAACAATTGTTTGTCAAGGGCCTCCCACCATTTTGGGGTGGAAAAGGTTCATTATACAATCAAGAAGACTACAATTCTCTTCTCATTCAATGTAGGATGGACCATTCCAAATTTGAAGCTATGGAGGAAAGTCTGAAAGGCCCAAGTTTGGTAGAGTATTTCGCCACAAACTTTGAAATTTTGAATCAATTTAAAACAATGAAGATTGGCTTGTCGATTATGTCCTATGCCACGTGCATTGACCTGGAGATTCTGATTAAGGAGATGATGGACTATGAGATTCCTTCTGACTCACAATGGAAGGAAATCGTGTAGCTGGGCAAGACGAAATGTAGTTTTTCTGGGACTAGTAAGTGGCCTCCAGGTGTCACCAAGCCAGCGAGTTTGACAGAAGATCAGGACAAGATAGATGGTATAAAGGAAGCTGAGAAGTCAAAGAAATCCATTTTTAGTTTTGAAATGTCTTTTGAGTAATCATTGTAAATCGGTTCATATACCAAGACTGTCAGTTGAAATTACTATTATTAGTTTTAGAAGATGAAACATTTCGTTTTCATCCATTGTAATCGAATTGTATAAATGTTGGGGCATTTGATTGAATTAATGTTGGCAGAAGTGCAAGAGCACCCTTTTGGTTGTTTCGAACCCTATTGAAATTTTCTGAAGCTGAATTGAATATATATGCAGAAGCTTTGAAGTATCTATGAAACGATTCTAATTGGTGGTGATATGAGCTTTGTCTTCTTTCATCGTATGTATTTCTTGTGATCCTTTATTCCATTTACACTCTCCTCTGTTTAAATTAGATAGTTAAAAGCCTAGAATTCATCATTTGATGCTCTTGGTTTAAGCAATTTAAACTGTGTGATTGTCTTCTTAACTAATTCAGAATTCATTTCAGTAATGCTCTGATGCAGTTATTTGTTTTCTTTATCTTCCTACATTCTATTAATTTCAAGTTATAACTCAGATTCATCGCCTCATTTAGCCTTTATCCTCTGGAGAGTTCTACTAGCTGATCATTGCTTTCATTCAATTTCAGAATTTTGACTCCATAGCCCTGAGTGTTCCTCCCCTTCATTGCCAACAACTTTATTAAAAATCCCCCAAAACAAACTAAAATCTAGCCACCAATTTCCAAAGAAATATCAAGTGACATGAGAGAGCCCTCTCTGAGTTGAGCAGGCTAGTGCTTTAGCTCTAAAGTAGGTTGAAATAGTTACCTCTGTCATTTTTCTATTAGCCAGACAAAATTTACAGAGTGCTAACATTCTGGCGTCGTTTCCGGAGACAAAATTGAAACATCTTCCCTGGGAAAATGACTTAAAGCTTTAGTTTGATCCCTGAGGGTGACAGTGGATCAAATACCTTATTGGCTAAGATTGTGCTTACCCTGGAGACTCCGTTACTTAGAGACCAGTTGCACTACACCGTGTGAGTTAGAAATCCTGGCTCCCAAGAGAATTCACACTAGGAGAAACCCAGACCCTGAAGCTGCAATCCCTGTGTCTAACCCTGAAAAGATGGTAGATAAAAGAAAAGAAAATCTAGTGGACCTAGTGTTTCATCCAGACCGATATTTTTCTTTTCCCAAAGATGGAGTGACTAGAATTCAAGACCTTTAGTTTGACGTGATATTTGAACAATCCTTGTTCAAGACCAAATCTGAATATCGTTTAAACGAGACCATCTTTGACGAAAAGAGATTCCAAGATCTGATTCTAGTTGCGTTTGTCAAGACTGTAGTGATCCCTGCTTGAAACCAATGTCCTCTTTGACCCCTCACCACAGCCATGGTAGCCATATTTTCTCCCCTCATATTGCCTGCTCAATTGCATGATTTTCCTCAAGACTACAACCTAAGGATCAAACTATATGACGTTGAAGGTAATATATCAGCTCAGAAGCATCTAGACTGGTTCAATGATTTCATAGACTTGGAAGAAGTAGACTTTGAAGATGTAAAAATGAGGTTGTTTACGCAAAGTATTGCAGGAGATGTGAGGAAGTGGTTGAGAGCCCTTCCACTAGGTAGTATCGTAGATTTCGAAGCCTTTGAAACAAGCTTCCTTGCAAAATGGGGAGATAAGAAAAATCCCCTCCAGTTGTTGACCCAGTACAACAATATGAAGAGATCACCTGATGAAGCGGTGCAGGAGTTTTCATCTAGATTCATGAAAGTGTATAATGCAATTATTGATGAAGTGAAACCCCCCCTAAGGCTTCTCAACTCAAATATGTTGATTCTTTTGAAAGTGACTTCGCTTTATTATTAATAGAAAGAAGATCTTCCACATTGGATGATATGACAACTAATGCCATATAGGTAGAAGTGAACCTGATGGCTTCAGGGAAGATGAAAGCTAATGCTGGAAAAGACACCAAAAGATCTCAAGACAAAGCATATCCTTCAACATCACAAACATCAAAGGAAATATTTGAAGCAATGATGAGAAATATGGAGCGGATGATGGAAAGAATGGCTCTAGGAAATAGGCCTAACCCCAGAGAACAAGATGATGGCCCACCCATAAATCCAAGAAGACCATCTATCCCTCAAATTAGGCATAGAGAGCCAAGAAATCAGGCAACTCAAGCAGAACAGGCAAACTAGGGAAATCAGGAAAATCATGGAAACCAGGCAAATCAAGGAAACCAAGGAAATCAGGGGGAACAACAAATAAGGCCTCCTTTTCAAAATAATTATGTGAATGTGGATTATGATGGATATTTTGAAGGCAATATGAACTGTTATGATGATAAAGAGACAGAGGTATTTTTTACCAAAGAAGAGAACGACCAGTTCATGGATGCGAGTGAGATCTTTTTGCAAGATGAAGAAGAGAGGGTATCAGTAGAAAGGGAAGATTATGAGACTAGATTGAAAAATGCTATCATGCAATTCCAAATGCAATATAACCTTTGAAATCAAAAGGTACCTCCAAACCCTCCCAAGGGTAACCCTCCAAAGGGGAATCCAAATAAAGAATCTCATAACAACATACCCTCTTCAAGTCATCCCAAAAGAGATTCTGCTACAAAGGATTCTACTGTGAGAGATTCAGTTGCAAAGGATGTTGTGGAGAAGGGGAAGCAGAAGGAAGAACCTAAGAATAAATTATTGATAAGAAAAGAAATGGTCACCAAAGAGGTAGAGAAAACCTCATCCTCTTTTGATTTTGAAAGTGAGACGGCTAAAATAAAGATTTCAATACCATTTAATGAATTGATCAAGAATAGTGAGTACATAAATCAGACCATCAAGATGCTTAAGATGGGACAAACCTTTGATACCCTTAACATATAAGATGATCATCCAAGCATCCTATTTGGGCCAAGAGTAGAAGAAAGTAGCGAGAATGAAGAAGTCCCTCCTTTTTATGTCAGTTTAAAAATCCACGTCATGATTCTACACAATGTTATGTTGGATTTTGGAGCATCTCACAACCTGATTCCCAAAGTAGTCATGGACCAATTGGCTCTCGATGTCACAAGACCTTATAAGGACATGTTCTCCTTCGATTCTAGAAAGGTGAAATGCCTTGGCTTGATCAAAGACATGGTGGTTTCTTTGGCACAAATCCCAGCTAAGAATATGGTGATGGACATAGTGGTCATTGATATCTCTCCAAAATTTGGTATGTTGTTGTCCAAGTCGTGGGATGCAAAACTAAAAGGAACCCTCCAGATGGATATGTCATATGCTACTATTCCTATCTTTGGTCAAGACAGAAGATTATACAGGGAGGTTTTGCTTAAATATATGGTCAACAATAAATCACATCCGAGCAATCAATCTATCTATTTGGTAGAAACTGAATTGGGGTCATCTATATTCTTCAATGACCTATGTTCCGAAGAAGAGGAAACAGATATCATCATAGGTGACAAAAATGAGATTAACCAGCAGGTGGAGGAACTTTCAGAACAACAAGGTGATGCAGAGGATCAGATATGGAAAATGAATTTTGATGGAGCTGCATGCAGAGAAGGAGCTGGAGCTGGCGTATGGATCTATCATCCCAATGGAGACGTAAAATTATGCTCTTACAAACTCATCGAATGAACCAATAATATGGCCAAGTATGAAGCATTCATATTGGGGTTGAAAGTTTTGGAAGAATTAGGTGCCAAAAGAATTGTTGTGCTTGGAGACTCTGAACTTATCATAAATCAGATCAAAGGCATCTACCAAACAAAACAACCCAGGATGAGGGATTACAGAAACCTGGTACTGGACCTCCTTGAGAAATTTTCAGAATGCAATCTTTCAACAATTCCAAGAGAACAAAATCAGGTTTTTGATGCCTTAGTTACTTCAGCAACAGTATTCAAAGTCTCAATTTTCCCTGAGAAAAGCTACAAGGTTGAATTCAAGTACAAGCCAGCAATACCAGACAATATGAAGCACTGGAAAATCTTCAGGAATGAAAAATAGATAGAAAGCTTCCTAAGAATGGAGAACGAGTTTGAGAATTTAAACATTGATGATGAATACTGCGATGATGAGGTGCATGCAACTGCTTTCACAAAAGAAGGATATTTTGACAATCAGATCGTTGGTAGAGATATTGTACAGTTAAAAAGAAACATCATCCCTAAAGTCCTAGTACCATTAGAGAAGCTCTTTGATAATAATGATGTGGCTAGAAGCCCAAAGATTACAGTAAATGAAGGGGATGTGGAAGATTGCAATATAGGAACTCCAGAGGATCCAAAGATCATTAAGTTGTCCAAGAAACTTAGCCCTGAAGTCAAAGAGAGGTATGAAAAATTAATGAAAGAATTCCATGATGGAGCTATGATGAGTTGAAAGTTTATGATACCAATATAATCCAGCATGTTATCCCAATCAAAGAAGATCACACGCCATTCAGACAAAAATTAAGAAGAATAAACCCCTTGTTGTTACCATTGATAGAAAAAGAAGTAAAGAAATTGTTTGAAGAAAAAATCATAGTGTCCCTGAGGTTTTCCAGATGGGTGGCCAACTTGGTGCCAGTCAGAAAAAAGAGTGGAGAAATCAAATTGTGTGTGGACTTTAGGAACTTGAATAAGGTATCTCTTAAGGAAAATTACCCATTGCCCAAAATGGATCATATTTTACAGAAGGTGGTGGGCTCTCAGAAGATGTCAATGTTAGATGGTTTATCGGGATACAATCAAATCATGGTACATCCTGACAATCAAGAAAAGACAGCGTTCACCACACCATGGAGAACATTTATGTATGCCAAAATGCCCTTTGGACTTATGAATGCAGGGACAACATTTCAGAGGGCTATGGACATAGCTTTTGTTGATGAAAAAGACAAAAAAAAAATTATATACCTCGATGACATCACAGTTTATTCTACCTCAGATGAAGAACATATCAAACATCTTAGGAGGGCATTTGAAAAGTGCAGGAAATTTGGTATATCATTAAATCCGAAAAAAGTCAAATTTTTCCATGGAAGAAGCAAAGCTCTCAGGGAACATTATTTCAAAGGAAGGGATAAAGGTAGACCCCAACAGAGTTGAGGGGATATTGAAAATTGGCATACCCAGAAGCAAAAAGGAAGTACAATCCTTCCTGGGTAAAGTAAATTTTCTGAGGAGATTTATTCCCAATTTGGCCAAAATTATAAAACATATCACCAACATGCTAAAGAAGGGAAATGAAATCAAGTGGATTCCTGAGGCTAGAAAATATTTTGAAGACATCAAAGTGGCATTGACGAAGGCTCATGTACTGGCTAGTCCAAATTTTGAGAAAGATTTCATACTATTCTCTTTCGCTTCAAAACACACAATTGCAGGTGTATTACTCCAGAAATATGACCACAATTTTGAGAAGCCAATAGCATATTACATCAAGACATTGAGGGATGCTCCTTTGAAATATGACATCATGGAGAAGCAAGTATATTCTTTAGTTAAGGCATTAAAAGAATTCATGATTTACATCCTACATTCGCATACCATTGCTTATGTTCCCAGTAGCTTAGTAAAAGACATCTTGACACATTCTGATCCTGAAGGAAAGAGGGGAAAGTGGATAACAGTACTATTAGAATATGACTTGGAGATTAAACCCACCAAATTGATCAAAGGACATGGACTTGCTAGACTGATGGCACAAACAAACTGCAAACTCTTGGGAATAAACTTCATTGCAGATCTGTCAAGAAGCACAGCAAAGGAAAAAAGGTCGACTCCACAAATATCTCAGAGGTTTCTTGTGTTGATTAAGGTTGGTTGTCATTGATGTCAACCCTTGAAGAAAGACGTGTAGCACAAAGGTTTGGGTAATGGACCCAATAGTGTTTGATGTAAATATGACTCATTATTTTTTTGTCATGGTTGATAAGAAGTAAATATGGATGAACTCCAAAGTGGTCCCCTTATGGTGAAAGCCCTCACGGGAAGACACTTTGTAGAGTAAGAGAACCCATGCTTAATTGTGGAATAATGAGATGAAGGAAAGTGAATTTGTCAAGGAAAATATCCTATATGGATATTTCTTGTCATGTCATTTCCGGTGGTATGTGGAACGTCACATAATTCCTCACGGTTAGAGAGTTATGGCCATGAGAAGTTGGAGACCCCAGGTTTGGTTATGGACCCAAGATTGTTTGATGGGTAACGGTATGAGTTATGATATATTTTCAGATAATACTATGCTATATGGATAGTACATGTCATGCCATTTCTGGTGGTATGTAGAACGTCACATAACTCCTCACGGTTTGAGAGTTATGGCCTTACGAAGTTGGAGGACCCTCATATGTCATCTAGAAGCCCCAAAAGGTCAAAGTAATCAAAG
>ML787268.1:2870-15665 GCA_009831015.1 Picea engelmannii
TACCATTTGTCGCCTTTATTTCCATTTCATTCTTCCATAAAACCATAATTATCATCACTTTCATAAAAACATATGGGTTTACATTTCCATTTTCCAAATTATTTATTTTGAGTATTTTTAAGAGAATTTGTGATTAAATACTAAAAAATTAACATATTTTCATTATATCTCAAAATTGGATGAGTTTTGTGATGACTACAGGCATAATTGAATATTTTCACAAAGTCAAAAGTCACCACTTAGCTCCAAATTCGAATTTCATCTTCAAGCCTTGATTTGGAGATAATCATTTAATCTAACTTCAAGGAGAAGATCATGGATAGAATATCTTATCCAGGATATTTGTGGAGGATTTGAAGGGATAGGTTGAGAGAAAAGTGGAACTATAATTATGAGTTTGTTATCTTTATTCATGTATAAATAAGCGGGTTCTCTCCTCATTTGAGAGGAGGCCTCTCTCTAGAATAGAGAATAGAAGAATAGAGTGTCTGAGCTTTGATTCATAGTCTTGTAATTTTGAGATAGTGATTTTCATTATTTGTCATGTATTGGATTGTTTTAATGCAAGATTTTACTTTCTCATAGTGGTTTGTCGTTTACCTTTTTGTTGTGTGTTGTTGTAGATGTTTTTAAAATGCTTTCATTAGATTTAATTTACGCACTTTCATGTTTTCATAGATTAATTCTAGATTTCATGCTTTCATAGTTAGATTAAGTTTTTTCTTTCATAGTTAGATTATGTCTCATTTGATTTCATAGATTCAGTTTTAGTCTCAAGTTTATGTAGCATTAGGATAGTTTCATTTCATAGATTAATTGCATATTTTGTGCTTTCTTAGATTTAGATTCAACGACAGTAGTTTAACATGTTTCTTTTCGATCATTAGCATAGATTAGAAATCCTCTTACCCTACATATACTTTGTGTACATCTCATAAGATTACGACTCTGGATTGATAATTTATGTCGCAATTACTATCATATAATTTGCTTGACACTTGGCTCCCCTGAGATAATACCATCTTCCATCACTTTGAGAGCTTATGATGGATGACCATTCTCTCCTGAAGGGCTCTTTCAAAATGTCCCTGTTGAACTCGGGGGAAAAACCATCCTTATCAACATTGAGGTTATCGACACCTCGCTCAATTACAACATCTTATTTGAACATAGCTACATGTATGCTATGAAGGCCATGACCTCTTCCATGTTTCGAATGATGTTATTCGCCCACAATGGGAAAAACATCACCATCGACCAAGTTTCACATTATGAGCCTAACCACTCCTCCAACATCGATAATATCTTACCTCTTGTCCGCACTAGTTTCGACGCATATCCACTCATGGATATGGCCCCCAGAATTTTCAAGGACCCATCCTTGTTGGGGGCATACCATGGAGCACCACCTCTTATACATCCCTTAGCACAAGTGTGTGTCATATCTTCTAATGGAACTGAAACTGGAGATACCATTCCTCCCACTGAGACTTCTCCATCCCTCGACGTCCCACCAGTTGAAGAAATTCTACCTCAGGAATTACCCAAGAACCCTACGACACCACTTATCCCCAATTTCACCCTTCCCCAAGGGAAAATCCCAATTTGGGAGACAATCCTCCAAGCCATCACTCATATTCCCTTCTTCTACCCCCCACCGGGAGTACAAGCTTTTCAGGTAGCCGCAACACTTACCCTTCTCAACATGCTTCTCGCCATTCCAATATGGTATCTACTCCCACCCGTGATGGTTCCTCAACCATCCATCCCTCCCCAATCAGAGGGTATCTCGATGCATATTCCAGTACTAACTCTGAACACACCACCCTCACCCCCAATAGCCAGCACCACTGCTACGGTTGGGGGCAGACGAAATAAGAAAGAACCCACTACTCCACTTCTTCCCCGAGTTCAACCTCCTTGCGCACTATGTGAAAGAGAGAGACACCCCACTAATAGATGTCCTTCTCTTCTCAAGTTACAAAATTTAATCCAACTCCCTCATGCACCCACACTACTCGTCGCTTCACCAAGCACACATAGCACTACCATCGCATCCCCTACTGCAGGTAGTAAAGGGATATGAACCAAATTCATGTGTTCCATCTATTTAGAGTATGGCCACTATAACCATCATTGCCCAGCTTTACCTCAGTTTAGACAAACGTTGATGACAGTATGCCAAACCTTTCAACAAGATACCTCTCCATCAACACCTTCGGGTACCCATGTCACCGACATCCATTATGTCTCGGCCTCATTCAGAAAATGAATGAGATTCCATTGCTCTCTTTGTGACTCACTTGCCCATTTCACGTACCAATGTCCTTTGATCATTTAATACCAGCGTCGTCAAATTCCCCTTATTCAAGATCATTCGACCACTTCACCTCCTACGATGCAAGTGATTCCCCCTATCCCTTCTCCAGATATTGTTTACATCACCTCCCCTGAACCTGAGTTACTCCCTACCCCTCCATGGTTCATGGATAGACTATCTGAGGATTTTCCCCCAAATCCTTCCAATTCTTTGGTTCATTTCCCTCAATAAATATTACCCCCTACCACGGTTTATAACCCATAGTGTCTGAAGATTTGGTTTATGTCAAGAACGCCATTGCACCATAATTTCAATGCCCCCTCTATGTCTTCTCCACCTGAAGACAATCACATAGAAAAAATCACCAATGTTACTTCTTTGGATCCCCTATATTCCTGCATTTTCCACTGCGACGAAGATATCCTGGAGGAACTAACTACCCCCGATTGCCCATAGAATGCGCTCCATCACCGATATCTTTTTCTCTCACAGGAAGCCTTTGACCCTCTTAGCCAAGCCTCCATATGTGAAATCGAAACCAAGGATTTTATCCCATTTAGGCATATATATTGGTTCAATAACCCTATCCTTTCCCTCGATGCTTTTAAAGAGGGAAACATGGCCAAAATTTCCCCCACTGTCAAAATCAACATTTCCATCAAACCAGGAATCATAGAAGAAATCACCATTGGCATTGCATGCTCCCCTGATGTAAGGTATATAGAGAAGTAGTGGTTGGGCCTAGAGGGCCCATAGTGATAATAGTGGAGGCCATTCAATGTAATGTGGACTAGGTCCACTATAATATTAAATAAGGCCCACTATGGTAGTTAGATATAATAAATAGTTAGTTAGATATACTAAATGTAAGAGGACTTCTTAGAAGGTTCTACTTCTAGAAGATTTCTCCTCTAGAATGTTCTTAGGTGATGGTAGCACTATATAAAGGGGTTCAAGCAATGTAATGGGACATGAAGAGAATTATTGTATTTGGAGTGGTATCTCAATAGGAGGATGCCCCCTCAAAGAGGCAAGTGAACATGAGAGGATCCCTTCTAGAATAGGATCCATTGTATGGTGTTTCCCTACCTCAAGGGTTTGGTAATAATAAAGTGTGGTTTCTTCTATATTGCTCTGTGGATATATTGTGTATTCAATATTTGGGTGATTATATTTGTAGATCTATTCAAGTTCTTAACAAGTGGTATCAGAGCACTTTTCTTGGCAGACACTGTGGGAAAATATTTTTTATTTTTGCAGATTTGTTTTTCGGAGAAGAAAAAAGAGGGCCGTTACATTCCATAAAGTTTTGGTATATTTATGTGAAAATTTTGAAGAAAAAATTTGTATATATGAGTTCCTCTCAGAAAAACACCCAAGTTGAAAAAATAAATCGACCGAAATAGAGTTTGGGAAGTCAAGATATTGAAGTTTTAAAATCTGCAAATTTTCAGGGTTTTTTCCGCGAACGACGACGCAATTTTTTTTATTTTTATATTTGTAGCATCTAGAGGCCAAATTTGCCCATTAAAATTATAGATCTGAGTTCCTCTCACAATTTCACCCAATTTCCAAAAATAAATCAGCCGAAACGGAGTCTGAGAAGTGAAGTTATGAGCATTTTAAATTCATCAGTTTTTCAGGGTTTTTCTGGAAAACTCCGCGATTTTTTGGAGTAATATATTGTTCTATTTTTTGGGTTTTTTCGTGACAGCGGAGGGACTGTAGAGTTCATAAATTTTCATAGGGTGTTCAGATGGATATTTCTTCTCAAACCCTCAAATAAATTATACATATTACTGAAGCATTCAAAGCCTAATTGTTTGACACATTGAATGACAGATTAGATGGCTTTGTAGATGGCCTCAATGATAGTTTTTGTAGTATTCAAGATTCTTTGGATAACATGTAGGAGATTTTTCTTATGGCAGACCTCAAGGATAAATGTAATCAAGAAATATATTCTTGGTATGATTTTGAGGCTGATTACGATGATTGGTATATGGATAGTTGTCGTTTCTGGGATGACAACCACTTCCATCTTTTATTTGATGACTCTACTCCACCTTCTGTAGAGAACATCAATGTCCCACATCAGGAGCTAGTTACCAGTGTCCAACCTGCATATTCTACAATGGTATTATTCCTTCCATATTCATCTTTGATCATCTCCCACTATGTGGATGGATATTCTTATTTTGATCCACATGATAGGTGTCAGTATTGGGAGCATCATTTTCAATTGGTTATTGGGTGCCAATATCTTCCATGTGGGGTTCACATGAGCAATTGGACATGAGACCCTGGTTTAAAATGGTAGTTGGAATACTTCAACATGGTGGTTAGTAGGCTACCATTTCTCAATGGGACCCTGGTTCTCTAGTCTACTTTAACACTATGGTCCACAATTATCCATGGGACCCTGGTATATGGTTGTACATCAAGCATTGAGGACAACGCTTTCATAAGGGGGGTGGAATGTAAGGTATCTAGAGAGATAGTGGGGGCGCTGAGAGGTTCCATAGTGATAATAGTGGAGGCCATTCAATTTAAGGTGGAATAGGTCCACTATATTATTAAATAAGGCCAACTATGGTAGTTAGATATAATAAATATGTAGTTAGATATAATAAATGTAAGATGAATTCTTAGAAGGTTCTACTTCTAGAAGATTCCTCCTCTTGAATGTTCTTAGTTGATGGTATCACAATATAAAGGGGTTCAAGAAATGTAATGGGACATGAAGAGAGTTATTGTATTTGGAGCGGTAGCTCAATAGGAAGATTCCCCCTCAAAGAGGCAAGTGAACAGGAGAGGATCCCTTCCAGAATAGGATCCATTGTGTGGTGTTTCCCTACCTCAAGGGTTTGGTAATAATAAAGTATGGTTTCTTCTATATTTCTTTGTGGATCTATTGCGTATTCATTATTTGGGTGATTATATTTGTATATCTATTCAGGTTCTTAACACCTAAGGAACTTACAACTTACAAATCTCTCTTTCAGGAATATCGAGATATTTTTTCCTGGTCATATACAGAGATGCCCAACCTCGATCCTTCTATAGTCTAACATCACATCGACACATGGCCAAATGTCGCCCCAGTCCATCAAAATAAACACCCACTTGACCCATCCAAAGCCGTGGATATCAGAGCCGAAATTGACAAGTTACGCGTTGCACGATTCATATACCCCATCACATACATTTCATGGGTATCTAACCCTATCCCCATTAACAAAAAACAAGGCACTATTTGTGTCTGCACCGACTTTCACGATCTCAACCATGCTTGTCCCAAAGAAAACTTCCCAACCCATTTCATCGACCAAATTATCGATGAATGTGCCGGCCACGAAGCCTTGTCCTTCATGGATGGGTTCTCCAGCTACAATCAAATCCAAATCCATCCAACAGATCAGTATAAAACCACATTTACCACCCCATGGGGTACTTTTTCTTATCATGTCATGCCTTTTGGACTAAAAAACGCAAGTTCTATGTTCCAATGGGCCATGAATTATGTTTTCCATGATCTTGCTCACATTATTCTCGCTTATTTGGAAGACCTCACTGCTTGATCCATGAAATGATATCAACATCTAGACGAATTACGAGTCGTATTTCAATGATGTCCCCTGTACAATATCTGCTTGAACCCCCTCAAGTGTGTATTTTGAGTCACCGACGGACACCTCCTTGGGTTCATCGTCTCCCAACACAACATCAAAGTAGACCCCCTCAAGGTCCAAGCTATCACAGAAATTCCACCACCTAGGAATTTGCGCCAACTGTAGAGCCTACAAGGAAAAGCCAACTTTTTATGATGCTTTGTCCCAGATTACGCCACTCGCGTGCATGGTTTCCTTCACTTACTGCATCATGATATCCCATTTTTATGGGATGAACATGCCCAAACTGCTTTTGATTATTTAAAAGAAGCGCTATCCAATGCCCCTTTGATTAGTCCTCCTGACTATAATCACGATTATATCCTCTACTTGTCAGCCTCAGCCATCTTAGTAGCAGGAGTTCTCATCCAAATAGGGGATGATGGCCGCGAGTAGGTTATTTACTACATCAGTGAAAATCTTTCAGGACCACCCCTGAAATACAACCATGAGGAGAAACTCATCCTCACAGTTGTCCTCACAATCCAAAAACTACGTCATTATATCTTTCTTTACACTAGTCGTAGCAGATTCCAACCCCATGCAGTACTTGCTTAGTTGATGACAGATTAATGGAAAATTTACCTGATGGATCATCATCCTTCAGGAATACGACCTAGAGTTTTCAACTCCCAAAATCAAGAAAGCACTTTTTCTCTCTGAACTCATCACGACGTTTCCCTCAGAAGCTACAGGATCACCCGTAAATACAGAATTTCTTGACGAACACCTCTTCTACATCCCCTCGAATGACCCCTGGTATGGGGACCTTCTCGTTTACCTTTGGAAACAAAAGTTTGGGTCTCATCTCTTGCGAGATGATCATCAATGCCTTCACCATCAAGCCCCTTGGTATCTCCTCATTGGTGATGTTTTATATCGATGTGGGTTCGACACCCTCCTCCACTAATGTTTGACCATCGATGAAGCAGACATTGTCTTGAACGATTGCCATAGTGGCACTTATCGTGGCCACCTTTCAGGTATGTCCAACACCCAAAAATTCATTCAAGTAGGCTACTTTTGGCCCACATTATTTCATGATTGCATCCATGTTGTCAAGCGATGCAACAAATTCCATCTTTATGCAAACAAAGCATGAGCGCCACCGACTCTTCTACATCCAATCATCACCATTGGCCCCTTCTGCAAATGGGGCATAGAATTTATGACTTGCAACCCTCCATCTAGTAATGGAAACAAGTACATCGTCGTGGCCATTGATTACTTTACCAAATGGGTCGAAGCCATACCTACCTTCAACAACAACGCATTTTTTCTTCAACCACGTCATTACCCATTTTGGATTTCCACTACAGTTAGTCTCTGATCATGGTAAACACTTTGAGAATGACATCTTCATCGAAATCTCCTCAAGGTTAGGCTTCTCCCATGAGTTTTCCTCCCCATACTACCCTTATTCCAACAGACAATTCGAGGTTGTTAATAAAGTCCTCAAAACCATGTTGCAATGCACTGTCAACAAACATAATACCAACTGGCATCATATGTTTCTTTCATCTTTATGGGCTTATTGCACGACAGACAAAACAGTTACTAGTTTTACACCATTTCATCTCGTCCATGGGATTGAGGCCACCCTTCCCATCGAGTGTGAAATTCCCACGTTGTGCACTGCCATCGAGCTATTACCTGACATTGCTCCAATGGATAAAAGCTTGTTGAACTTAGATTTGTTGGATGAATATCGTCGGTCTTCCTTATAGAATAATGAGGTAGCTAAGAAATGGTTGAAGGCCACCTTTGACCTCCATGTCAACCTTCGCTCATTTAACGAAGGCGATATCATCCTAGCCTACGATATCGCTCACGATACTCTCGGTCATGGGAAATTCGAGTCATTTTAGGATGGACCCTACATCGTCTAACATTGCCTCCACTAAAGGAAAATACATCCTAGCGTCTCCAGAAGGCTATCCTCTCAAGAAATCGTTAACGGGTTGTACTTAAAGAAGTTTTATGCCTGAGCGTAGTCATTCTACACTGGATGTTTTCTTCGTACACATTTGTAGAGTTTTTAGTCTTCTTTTTTTGCCTCCACTCCTCATGTCTAATCTACCATTTGTATTATTGACAGATGTCTCCTCCATCGACCAAACACATCAGTTACACTGGCGGAGCTAGCTGCTGGACATAGAATCTCGCTTTGGCCGCTTGGGCCCTCTACACCCCCTCACATGAACTGCTCCACTCCAACGACATATGTTTCAGCTTGACAACCAACAACCAATAAGAATATGCAGTCGTCATTGGCCTCCTTGCTGAGACCAGTCACCACCACATTTGTCACCTTAGTGTCTTATTAGATTCCCAACTTGTCGTCCTGCAACTCAACAATGTATACCATGTCCACGATCCTTGCCTCTTTCACAAATACCTACAAGTTAGAATCTTATCTCAACATTTTAATTCAATTACATTTACACATATTCCATGAAAATTTATTCAAATAGCAGATAACATGGCTAACCTAGTGTTAGATTGGCATTTATCACACCAAGACATCATCACACATACATAAATCATGAAACATCTGTCACAACATATAGATTAGACATCATAAACATCACAACAAATTCACATAAGTAGACATCACAAAAGATCCCAAAAAGGTATATCCCTATATATATATCGATCAATGTGTCATAAACGTTTACAAAATAGTACAACATGTACATTGCCTATAGGCAAGTGAACCCCCTTCACCCCTATAGGTACAAAATGGATGTCAAACTACCCTGTACAAAATGGGCTTGCAGGCCTATATAAATACAAAAATATACACAATTGGCACTCATGGTGTGCCTAGAGCACCCCCACCGAGTCCTCTGTTGGCGGGAGGTGCCCTGCTAGTTGGGGGTCCTCCAGGTCCATGGGGCAGTCGCTCTATCATCGTTTCCCCCGCTACAGCTGCTCTACGGATCAAGGTCCGCAACTCTACAGGGCCACCCAAAAACTACTCTAGGATTCTCTCGTCCTGAATGTGGGACCACATGCCCTCTAGCACACCCTACAATACCACTTCCAACCGGCGTCAGAAATAATCTAACTCCCCGTCGCCCTCTACTTGCGGAGCCCATGATGGCCCTGCACCTGGATCATCAAACCTGCATCGCTAGTTGGTTCTCACTTCATCTACTGGCCTCACATCAGCCTTGTCCCTCCGGCGTCGCTCTCCCACCCACGACGGTCTCATTGGCCCCTGGCAAGCCGACTCTCCAACTACCTCCTCCTCGAGGCCTCGAGGCCCCACATCTGCAAAAGCACAGACAAATATAGAATCAACATCCATACATATAAACATATTCTACACTATCCAAATCACAAAACATAAGTACACAAACATACCTCTCTGGTCCCAATCCTCTCCAGGAGGCAACATCATGTCCAGGTACGCATGATCATGTTAAAAATTATCAAATAATTGTTATATGTTCTTTATCTATAGATATTGTTCATGCCGGGTATTTGGTTTTAATGTGTCCAGGTACTTGGTCACCACAAATCCACGCAACCCCTTCAGGTATATGATCGACACTAACATGTAATCATTCCCTCTGAATATCAATTGCATCTCCCAGTCACACCCTTTGACAGTTTCCTATAATATCCTCACATCCAGCTCTGCAGTACTATCACCTCTGCTGCATTTTAGCACTGTCACCCAGCCACACCCTCCCCCACATGAGTTGTCCCATTCACAATCCCCCTTGGCACTTTGACACTCATGCTGCTTTCACCCCCTAGGGATGGGAGTCCCAATAGTCTTATGCATTTCTGAAAATTAACCACATACTCCTTCTCATCATTTTGCTATATTTCCAAGTGGACTCCTAGGTTATCTCATCACAGTTCTATTTTTACTGCACCTCTGTAGTATCATTAACCCTCCATTTCATCCACAATTAGTTTTCCCATCTGCAAAATTGCCTTCCATTCACTTACCTCATATAGAAACCCACCAATGGCCCCCCCACCCTCCACCAATTCTCCACACACCTTGCGCCCTCATAGCCCAAGCCATCTTGCACTAGGGCACCTGTTTCTGTATCTATACACTCATCCCAAATTATTCTCTATTTATTTGGTAATTGTAAAAATCCTTTGTTTCCAGCATTTACTTATCTTTTTTGTTGTCACCCTTGACGACCTTCTTTTTCTTGAAAAGAAACCCATGTCGCCCTTGGTTGGGGAATTCACTATCTTCTACTCATGTTGACATCATCCATAAACCCCGAGTATCCCACAGTCCCTGTACCCCCGATCTTTGAGTTTTTCCACTTTGTCACACCTCTGACATAATTTAACCCCATGTCTAGTCGCCCCCTTGACACTAGATCCAGTTTCACATTTTCTTCCAATCATCCTTCACATATATCCCCAACCAAGGGAAGTCTTGAGTCTCACTGCATCTTGAATTCGTTCATGTTACCTATCAGTTCCTGATTTTATCAAGTGGATTTCATGAATCCCTTTGCTTCTTAGAGTCGTGTCTCCCTTTTTGTTGACATCAACATAGTTTCCATAAGAGCAACAATATCTTGACTCTCATTACCTTTACAATGAGGAGTCTCGAACAACACCGAGAGAACCATCATTGCTCTTTGATGTTGTTGACCCCCATAACATTCAACTTCAACAACATCTTATGTTATGGTGAGTCTTTCTATGTGACTATTGTAGTTGTTTTATACTAGCCGAATACCTCTAAATTTGTTAGTCCATCAATGCCTACGACACTAGTACATATGACCAAATTTGCGATGGTTTTTCATTGATATTGCCACACTTATCCATTGCAATTTCCACAAAAGCCGAGATTTTTTTTCGTCGAAATAATTTCATTGCTATATCCACGATCCAGGTGTGCGTGGAAACATCAATGAAATAACCGCTCCATGTGTCACCACCTTCAAGATTGGTTAACCCTATGAATCATCGCAATTATGGAGAAATTACGTTGCAATAACAACGAAGAAGTGTGGCAATTACAACGAAAATTCATCACAATTGTGACGAAAATTTATGCCAAACCAATAAATTATGACACAAATGTTGAATGTGCAACGCAAAACCATCGCCACTTGTGATGAAAATCTGTGGCAATATCAATGAAAATATATCTCAATACCAAACTTACAACGCAGATGTTGTATGTGTGACGAAAATTCGTGGAAAATTCTGACAAACTTTCGTCACTATTGCGACGGTTGTGGTAAAATACAAAATTTGTTTTCGACGAACTATCATTGATTTTGCGACGATGGCTTTGAATTTAAAAAAAATAAATTACATGAGATATGGTATTACCATATTGTATGCCACATTACAATGTAATATGGTAATGCCATATTACATTGTAATATGGCATTACTATTACATTGTAATATTCTAATATTCTAATAAATAGTAATATATATATCCCCTACAAATAATCAAGGAACTAATCAACCAAATATTGGAAGCATGTGTTATCATGAAGTTGGATTAGAAGTAAGGATACCAATATGACAATATACACAAATAATAATTTGGAATATTACTTTAAAAAAAACACATGGATTGCATGAGTGAGTCATTATGAAATTTATATTACACAATACTATGAAAACACTTCTAATATTTATGGATGATATATTAAGACCATTTCTCGAACTTGTTTATTGTAGCCTCCTTGGATGATATTTTGACTTTTAGCAAGATTTGGGAAGATCATTTGAAACATTTGAAGATGATATTTTTAACCCTTCAACACAATAATTTGCAAGCCAACATGAGGAAATATGAGCTTGGAAAACAATTATTGTTGTGTATGGATTTTGTAGTTAGAGGATGTGAATTGTGTATTGACCTAAGAAATATAAAATTCATTATAAATTGGTTGATCCCAGATAATTTAATTGAACCAAGGTAATTCAAGGGGTTAGCAAATTATTTAGGAATGAAGTGTCTCTTCAATGCACATTAGAAAAGGCAAGTATAACCTTTCAATTCTTTGCAATTGAAAACCAAGTAACTGAAGCTTTGACTTGAAAGAATTGTAATGCATCAATATTAAATCTAATGAAACTTGCAATTTCATTTGAAATCAAAGCAAATTTCGCATGATACATAATGGCGAAACCTTTGATACAATGAAGGAGTTGGATAACATAACACTTGAAACTTTTGTTGGTGCAATCATAATATACCCAAATAAGATAAGGAATTGTACATCATAGTTTAGGCATTGAAGTACTACATGAATTATTTGTTGGGAAAACAAAAAAAAATTAACTCAAATCATAAGCTTTTATAATCCTTGTCAATTGATCCAAGTCACAACAAAACCCAGACTTCATGTGAATGGTATCCTGCAACATTTTGATTCAGTAATCAAGTATGATAAATATATACAAAACCACATGGCCAATTTCCTTTAAGACCTTTGATGTTTTTATTTGACCATAGCTCTAAAGTTAAACTCTTATGTACTTGAAGAATATAATGGATTACCTACATCTAGCTCAAATTTTGGCAAATGGTTAAAACCTTACAACACTTGTATATATATGCAAGTATCGAGTCTTTGAGATGATTGTAGTCTTGAAGGAGGATTAAAGTATAAATTTCATAATTTTGTTGTTAATAAAGGAGAGCTAAGAATAAGCTCATGTGGGAAGCTTGAAGCTATAAAGTCCATATACATTTTAGAGTAGACAAGACTAAATAATATGGTAGTTTTTATACCATGTTGAAACATGAAAACAAGATGTAATTATCTTCTTCACTCATGTAAAGTTG